>MU227636.1:2333188-2355985 GCA_018584345.1 Thuja plicata | reverse complement strand
ATATATATATATATATATGACCGACATAAACTAGGAATCTCTGAGACAAAACAGTGATGATCTAGAGACATCTTTTTAGATTTTTTATTGTATTACATGCATCCATAATTTATTCTCTAAACATTGTAGATAAAAATTTTTAATTAAAGCATATATTATTTTTGTAAAAATTTCTGAAATTTACCAAAGTGTAAAATAATATAGTTTATTTTTTTAACACTAAACACCAAGAACTGATTTAGACTTCAATATATTTTGTTGAAAATGGTTGTACTATTTAATTTTATCACTAATCATATTTATATTCTAGAATCCCAACTAGAAACATATGAAACCTTAGATTTTAAATAGCATGAACTAGGAAAAAATGTGTTTGTTTAAATAAGGAGTATAATTCTTTTAGTCAAATCTAAATTTCACTATTAGGGAAGATCCATTTACCCATTAAGCAAATTAATGGCTATAATTGAGTTTTGAACTTTGTTCATATAAATAATGAGAATCTATACTTTTGCTTTAAATATTGAAAAGTTTACTCAAGGAAATTTCGTAAAACATACAAAATATAAATTCTCAATTTCTTTTCAATTTATTAAATATAGTGTGTTTATAATTTTCATAGGATCTCCATCTACATTATGAAATAAAAGATTACTGAATAATTAAAGATTACAAGTATTCACAAGGTTTCAATACAACTATGCAACAATGAAATTTCCATACAATATAGGTTACAATGTTACAATTTTTAGTTGATACCATCTTTCATATAAGGTCATTTACTAGCTCTTATCTCCATCAGAGACTTATATAGATGAGCTTGACCATGGAGGCTCACCTCCCAACCTAGACATTTTCAAGGTCACCCCTGAGCTTGGGGATCCAGAATCGAACAGAAGAAAAATAGACATTTCACAACATACATGAAACCATTACAAATAGATCTAAAACATGCAGAATACTTCCCAACACATGGTAGAATAGGAGTAATGTCTCCAAGAGGCCTTCCTATAAACAAAGGTGGTGGTAGAATAAATAGTATGTGAAGCCAAAGTATCAGAAATGAAAACACAAGCTATAGATGGACTTGGAATGACCATATACACAAGATGCAGTCATGAAATAAACCTCCGTATGCCCCCCAAAAGCCCTCGGGCCATACTTGTCATCATGGGTATCATCAAACCCCATGTATTTGTCTCCTTACATGGGAGACTCTACATTAAACTAGATTCATTTTCTACCACCCCCTTCAAGGTTACTCTTCCCTCCCAAGAGTAAGTGTGCCTTGAAAAATCTCATTCAAAATATAGCACAAAATAAGACACAACAAAATAAAATTCTAAAAAATTAACTTGAAATTAACTTAAAAATCACATAGAACTCCATTAATGAAGTTTCAATCTCTAGAACATACAAGAAAACATAAAAAATATTCTAGAGAAGACCAACCTTACTCCAAAGCTTAAGGTGAAATGAAAGTTGAGAAGAGTTTTCCTTCCAATTCCTCTAAGACTAGAGTGTGGGTGAACACCCAACTCTTTCTAAAACCTTTCCTATATAGGAAAACCTCCAAAAATATTTAAGACTAACCAAAGGTGAGGTTACCCTACCCATAAATTTCTTCCCACTTGCTTTCACTCTCCATAAATGGAGTTAAATGCAACCTTGGAAAAAAATAGAGGTTAACCAATGTCACACTCATTTTCAAAATCTCTCAATTATGAAAAGAAGACTGTATGGGTGAAATAAATACATTTAGAGCCTCATTTATGGCTGAAAATGACCCCTAACCCCTATGGTACAAAGTTGGGTAGCTAAAACTAACCCCGATTACCTTCTGGGAGCCTAAAAGACCCTCTTAAACTATACTTAAAGTTAACCCACGGATATCTAAGTCAAGTTGACCATTTAGAAACTTTTAACCTTGGGTAGGCTTGGGTAATACACTTAGGTATTCCTAGTTAAACCTAAACATATCCAATGGTTCACATAACTGGCAATGCAAACACTAAATTACAACAATTGCCAAAGTTGGCACAATATATTTAAACAAATGACATGGCTTAATCACATTAACTTTAACTAATTTAAATACACACATGCAAATGAAATTTACAAATAAACCACATATACAATGAGGTCCATATTTCTTTGTATAAATAGGACCTTGGAATGCACAAAATTTTACATAGGTTCCAATACTGGGTCCCCGATTTAGATCTATGGTCAACTATCCCTGCACACTCAATGCAAACATTAGTAGGTCCAAGATACATGATATGAAAGTATAATATGACATCAATAATACATTACATATAAACTATATTTGAATTTGAATTTAAATAATCATATCATCAATTTCCTAACTAATTACCATTACAATTACATCTACACAATAAATCTCATACATGACATCATCATAAATTAAAACTGAATCAAAATGTGTAGCATCTCGAGTGTACCCTGATTACATAATAAAGTACTAAATATATAACATAGGATTCAACAGATCCTCAAATACATAAGAGTCTCAATAGGTCAAAGTATGTATAAACATAATATCACTGAAATAATGGAAAATAAAGCGATAAAACTAGGACAGTCTAATGGAGGTCTCACAATCCCCACGTGCCTTGATGTAGCCTTGTCTGCCCTAAAATATTTAGGGTTACACATAAGATTAAATATATATATTTTTATAGAGTAAAGGTTAGATTGAGTTTACATCTATTAATTATATTTTTATTAGATTTGATTGGAAATGGATTCCAAATGAAATTTCATTTCAATACAAAATTTGTTATGATGACTTTGTTGCATTTTCTAGAGGAAATTATAATTAAATAAATTTATACTAAGTTAACTTAATATCTTTTTAGATTTGATTTAGGTATTTAGATAGAATTTCCAAATTTATATTATATAGTTGCCATTGTGGACTTTAAGATTGGAATATGTTACAAGTTTTAATGGATAAATAAGCATTTAAACTCAAATAAGATCAGAAAATTGATTAAGTTTCAATTTAGATTTATCTTATTAGTTGAGAAGGATTTGGATTATATCATATTTTATGGGATTAAATTTGTATATAGGGATAGGAAATTTTTAACACTATATTAGCAATTAAATTTATTTTATCCGCTTTAATTGAAACAATGTTATTTTATTACTAACTCTAATATCATTTTTAAGGTATTTTTATGTTTTAGGGTTTTCATGTTACCATTGAGCATTTTTACGCATAGTTGAATTTTAGTCAACCGTGGTCAAACCTTGGTGTCATGCCTCATTTTTTGAGCCCTATTATACCTTGCAGCATAATGCACCTCGCAACCCAGTCTCACACTTATTAGAGAAGATTTGACTTTTTGGTCTACGCTGGTTAACTTTTAGTCAAACTACCTTGATTTATGTGCATAGGCCTCCCTTGTATCTTTAAGACCCTTATATCCTCTTTTCACAATTATCGATGCATAGTTGACTTTTGGTCAACTTTGGTGGACTTTAGTCAACTATCTCAATTTGTGTGTCGATTGAAGCATGCAGCTTAGGGATTCCTCTAGGATAGTTCATGAAGCTATTTAGTTAAAATTGGTCAAACTTGGTCAACCCTCTTATAGTGGGACCCTTCAGTAGTTTTGAACGCTTAAAAATATTTAGATAATTGTTTTCCTTTGCATAGTTTTGCGTGCACATGGTTATCCTTGAGATAGTTTAGTAAACCGTAGTGTATTTTAAATTTTTTTGTTGGTGTGTTTTTGCCCAACTTTTGGGCATGACATTTTGGTATCTGACCTAGGTTAGCAACATTAGGAACCTAACCTAGAATTTTAACACTAAAATTTTTCCTTGTATGTGTTGGATGCCTCCTATTACTCGACAGGCCCATAATCAAGGGCATGGTCAGAGACGTACCCCTGTAACTAGTGAGGAGGTACAACCCAAGATAGAGAATCTCTGAGGGAATCAAAGTACACATCCTGAACCATCTCTCAATAAAAATGCAACATTGCTATAGGCCTTTTAAAATTTGGCCAAACTTGTACTCAGTCGTGTACCTCCAGTGCTTCAGCAAAATGCACAATGGAATTCAAAAGGATGTGGGTCCTCTGGTAGAGAGTGAAGTAGGATCCCACCTCTTAGGTTTGGTGTGAATCAAGTTGAGGAGGAAGTAGGGTCCATATGTGGACCATGTATTATTCCTAGGTTGGAGGCCCATAGGTTTGATAGAGCACCCCCTGATATTGGGAATCAGATTATAGAATTGATGAGGCTCAAAACACCTCTATTCTTAGGAGAAGTAGATAGGGAAGATTCAGAGTCTTGGCTTGTAAGCCTCAAGAGGTGTGTTGGGTTGCATAATTATGGTATCAACCTTAGAGAACATTTTTCTATTCTCCTACTTAGAGACCAAGCTTCCACTTGGTGGAGACACAAGGAATCTAAGGGACACTTGGTCATTGACACCCTTACATGGGATGCTTTCCTCAAGCTTTTCAAAGCTTGATATTGGTGTAGGAGCACCCTCAAATCCAACAAGTTCAAACACACCAGTGGATACAACATCAATGTATTAGAGGGTTATATTACTATTGGATCTAGGATCCAATGTTTTTCAATAAGTCCTACTTGTGAGACAAGGAGACACTAGGTATTGTTATAAGCCTAAGTTGTCTACCTTAGTCAATTTGGGACAAAAAATGGGTAAAATGGGTTAGAATAGTCCAGGACACTTAAATAAGGTTTAAAATGTCAAAATAACCTCTTTAAGGTCTTTAGTGGAGTCTAGGAGTCTAACTTTTCAAGGATTAGCACATTTGACAAATTTTGTCAAAAAATTTCATTGTTGTCATTGTTGTCATGTTGCATAATGCAACTTTTGGTTGAAAGTTGCAACTTTTGATTTCCAACATTCACAACCACCTTTTTCAGTTAGAAGTGATTGGAAAATTTATTAGAAGGTTGAAAAACCTTACTCCAAGGTTGGAGTGAACCTACTGTAGAATTTCATCATTTAGATCAATAAAATCAACCATTTTCTCTTTAATTTAGATTTTATTCTAAATTGTATGGATTGGTACAGATCCCAATCCACCATTGAAGGACACCAAAAGTTTTCCTAGAGACTTACATGTTTTTTTCAACTGGTTTGAAGTCTTGAAGTGGACAGGATCAAAATTTATAGTGTTTTGATCGCTCACTGGTAATAGGAAGGCCCTACCTAGGGTTTGGAGAGAAAAAACCTCTTCCCAAGAGATTTCACCATGGAAATATCATAAGCCTTGGTGGAAATAAGGGATTGAGGGTTTACTATAGGATTTTTATGGTCTCAAATTAGGAGGAGATTGTTGGAAGGAGTAATGACTAAACCCTCTGGTTATACATCTCAGTGTGAGTATCCAAAGTTTTGTATTTTAAGCACAACTAGGCCCAGGGGTGGAATGAATACTTGAAACCAAGAATTTAGAGGTTTAGGGTTGGGAATTGAAATCAATTTAATACAATTTATTTGTAAATGGAGGCCTAGTTTTCTATTAGACCTAGGAGAGATTTGTGTGCTCAAGGAGTTGGGTGATTAGCCATAGGCCCTAACATGGAGGGTATTGAGGAAGAGTTGTTTGGAACATCTAAGGGTATGAAAGACTTAGTTTGGTAGAATTCCAAGTAAGTTTCTATTTGAAATCCATTTTTTTCCCTTGTAGCATTTTGTAGACCATGAAGTTTTGATAGTGTCTTGTGAGTGAATTGGTGTGGAATTTTTCTTCCATAGAATCTAAACAAAATTCATAGCCTTTGTGGAACCATGTTCCATCCCTTAATTGTGGGTTTTATTTCTGGCTTAATAGTGGCTTAAGGGCATTAAAGGCTAGTGGAAGTATCTAGTCTTTTGTGTGGTTTTTGGGAACTCTGTCAGAGCACTAGATTGTATGGTTGTTGGATAAGGTCTTGAACCTTTGTGTGATCCTTTTATATAGTTTGGGGTTGTGCTCCATGTTGTATTAGAGAAACTACTAGATCTTTGGAGGAAGACAAGTTACAGACATGTCAGATGGGGGAGAAGACAGTGAACTACCAAATAGAATGACAAATGCAGAACTACTAAGAGTACTAAAAGAGCACAAAGTAGAAAGGAAGTCGATGAGGAAAGAAATGGAGAAGCTTAAGGAACAAGTCAAGAAAGGGAGTAGTGGAAAATCTAGAGTTGAAGAGGAGGGGAGTGATGAAGAAACCCCTTGGCAGGAGGAAGAAAGATCCCTGTGCACCAGAGGCTACTTGTGAAGACTTTGAAGTCTATGGAAAGAAGAACCATAGACACTAAGCTTGATATGCTTGTCCACAGTGGAAAAATGGATCCAGAAGAAGTTATGGATTGGATGGATGCACTCCCTAGTTTATTTTAATGTGAGGAGATACCAAAGAATCAAAAGGTGAAAATAGTCAAGTCCAAGTTGAAGGGATCTGTAACAACTTGGTGGAACTTCACTCAAGCAGAGATGGATAAGGATCCAATTGGCACATGGAAGAAGACAGTAGCCTTTTTGAAGGAGGCTTATGTGCCACAAGATTATGAAGTTTAACTTCATAAGAAAGGTAAATTTTAAGACAAAAGGAGATGGACATCTCAGGGTAGAAAAAAGAGTTCCATAGACTTTCTATGAAGTCTAAGATAGTGGAGCCAAAAACTTTCAAACTTCCAAGATACATGCAAGGACTAAAGATAAACATTCAAGATGAGTTAAGTTTATGTTCTCCTACAACTATCCAAAAATTCTATCAAATAGCATTTAAATTTTAAGAAAAACTCAAAAGAAGGAAATAAAAAGGTGGGTGAGGAAGAGGCCACAAATATGTTATTAGTAGAGGAAGAGGCAAAAGTAGTGTGAGAGGAGAAACTCCTAGAAACTTTGGGGAAACCAGTTAAGAGAACAGTTTTGCATAAAGTAGTTCTAGAGGCTCCTATAGAGAGAGAAGAGAATATTAAAAGGGAAGGTTTGGAGGGAGGAATTCAAGACCTCCAAGATGTTATAGATGTAACCAACTAGGGCACCATGTATCCAAGTGTCTGGAAAAGGCAATAAATCAGACAAAGAGAAGGGAAAACATGGTTAGGGGGGAAGATAACCAAGGAGACCACAAACAAGGATCTTATGCACCAACTGAATAAGGGGGATTCCTCATGATGAGAAGGAATATGTTGAAGGCTCCAGGAACTCAAGAACCCCATAGAGAAAGAATCTATTTAGAACCACCTGCAGGAGTGGAGACAAGGTGTGCAAAATGGTGAGACAGTGAGTCTACAAACAACTTAATGTCTTAATAGGTAGTGAAGAAGTTGAAGTTTAGAAGAGTACCAAATCCAAACCCTTACAAGGTTTCATGGCTCAAAAAGAACCAACAGAATCTCATAGAGGGACAAGCATGGGTGGAATTCCAACTTAGGGAATACAAAGACAAAGTACTTTTCATACATTGTCCCAATGGATGTCTACCATTTGATACTTGGAAGACCTTGGCAATATGATGTGGAGGCTCACTATGATGGACGGTTGAATACCTATACTATAAACTACAAAGGAGAAAAGGTAATTTTATTACCCCTACATGATAATGTAAAAGAACAAATGGATTCTAAATTTTTATTTGTAGTTGAAAAATAATTTTGAAAACTTAAAAGGTAGAAAGAACCCCTTGTTATGCCATATTAATTATACCTAAGGATTATAGATCTAGCAAGGTTGAGAATATAGTAAAACCCTTGAGTATATTAGGTCCTAAGGAAGTAGCAGACCTACTAGATCTATACAAAGAAATTGTGACCAAAGACTTTCCTAATGAACTACCCCCTATTAGAGAAATAAGTCATAATATAGACTTGGTCCCTGGAGCAACTCTACCAAACAAAGAAGCTTGCAATTTGATCCCAGAAAAGAAAAAATAAATGGAAAAACAAGTTCAAGAACTGCTAGATGAAATGGGTTGATAAAAAATAGTCTTAGCCCGTGTGTAGTACTAGCACTTTTGGCTCCTAAAAAGGAAGGCACGTGGAGATTGTGCACAAATTCTAGAGCAATAAAAAGAATCACAATTAGGTATAGGTTTCCTATGCCTAAGATAGAGGATCTCTTGGATCATTTAGGATGTACAAGGTACTATTCTAAGGCGGATTTGAAGAGTGGATACCACCAAATAAGGATTAGGGATAGAGATGAGTGGAAGAATGCCTTCAAATCAAATGAGGACTTATATGAGTGGAGGATGATTCCATTTGGCTTGTCAAATTCCCCAAGCACAATCATGAGGCTCATGATTGAAATTCTCAAACTCTCCCTTTTCAAGTTTTTCATTGTATATCTTGATGATATCCTTATTTTCAGTAAGGATAAAGAAGAACATTTGAAGCATCTGAACTTGGTCTTTAAAAGATTACATGAAGAGAAACTTTTTATAATATTGGAAAAGTGTGTTTTTATGCAAGGGGATTTAGTCTATTTGGGTTTTTTTATTTCAAGTGGGAACATAAAAATGGACCCTAAGAAGGTAGAATCCATCCTATGTTGGCCCTCTCCTAGGACCATGATAGAAGTCAAGAGTTTTCATGGGCTTGCATCCTTTTATATAAAGTTCATTAGGAACTTCAATAAACTATGTTCTCCCATCCTTGAGACCATAAAAGGTGGAAAATATTTCAGGTTTGTGTGGATAAAAGATGCACAATAAGCCTTTCAAATGTTGAAGAAAAAGGTAATGGAGAAACCCATCTTACTATTTCCTGATTTTCATAAAGTTTTCACCATTGAATGTGATGCTTCTAACCTTGATATAGGGGTTGTCTTGAGCCAATAAGGAAGGCCTATAGCCTTTTTTAGTGAGAAACTAAATGAAGAAAAGAAGAAATACTCCTCTTATGAATTGGAACTATATGCCTTAGTCAAGCCATTGAAGAAATGGAGGCACTACCTCATACAAAAAGACTTTGTTGTCTTCACAGACAACCAAGCACTTAGCTTCTTGAATAGTCAAGAAAAATTGAGCCATAAACATATGAAATGGGTGGAGTCAATCAATGCTTACACTTTTTAAATTAAACACAAGAAGGGAGTTTCCAATAAGGTGGTAGATGCATTGAGTAGAAGGACTGTATCAATGCAATAAATTCAACTTCAAAGTGTAGGGATTGATTCATTAAAAGACATGTATAAGGATGATGAGGATTTTTGTACTATTTATCAAGTATGTTCTAGTTTTTCTGAGGATTACAATGTTGAGTATGTAGTTTTGGATTCAAAATGGTCTACTATTTAAGGGACACCAGTTATGCATACCCAAGTGTTCAATGAGGGAAAAAGATATCAGAGAGAAGCATGCAGGTAGCATGGGAGGACACTTTGGTTTGGATAAGACATTGGAACATGTAAGAAAATTTTACTATTGGCCAAAGCTTCATATTGAAGTAAGGAATATTGTGGAGACATGCACAAACTATCAAAGGGTAAAGGGCACATCTACCAATGGAGGGTTGTATCAACCTTTAACTATTCATACAAGGCCTTGGGAGAGTTGCAATATGGATTTTGTAATGGGTTTTCCCAGGACACAAAAAGGACATGATAACATCTATGCATTGGTGGAAAGATACAATAAAATGGCTCACTTCATTTTATGTAAGAGCACCAATAATGCATCATCCATTGCAAATATATTATTTAAAGAGATTGTTAGGATCCATGGCTTAGCGTAGACTATTTTGTCAGACAGAGATGTCAAGTTTATTCTAGGTCACTTTTCGAAGACCTTATGGAAAAGGTTAGGGACCAATTTGAGTTTTATCTATGCCTACCATCCATAATTAGATGGGCATATAGAGTTTGTTAACAAGTCACATGGAAACTTTCTTAGGTGCTTGAAAAAGCAATATAATGAAAAATGGGATTCGGTCCTACCCCAAGCTTTTTTTCCCTTCAATTCCTCACTCAATAGGAGCACTGGGAAAAATCCTTTTCAAATTATATATGGATAGTGTCGAAGAGGAATCTTGGAACTCATATAACTTCCTCAAAACACTCTAGTCAGTGCCCATGATAAACAAATTATAGAGGGTATGAAGAAGATTCATGACTCTGTGAAATTGGCACTAGAGAAAAGTGTGGAGAAGTATAAAAAAGCCAAGGATAAACATAGAATGGATGTACAGCTACAGTTTGGAGAATTGGTGTGGGCATTCCTGAGAAAGGAGAGATTGCAAAAGTGTAAGCATACCTAACTACTTATGAAGAAAGTAGGATGTTGTCTGGTGTTGAAGAAACATGGTTTGAATGCCTATGAAATTAAATTTCCCTCACACCTTGGTATATCCCCTATCTTTAATATTTATGATCTAGACCCCTATAAAGGAGATGTGAATGCAGGTACATAAGTGTAGGAAGAAGAACTTCAAGAACTTGTTGTAGGGATACCCTCCCATGATCCAAAGAATATTGACAAGATCCTGGATACAAAGATCATTAACCAAACAAGAAAGAATGTTTAGAAGAAGTATTTAATCAAGTGCCAAGGGATTTCTAATGAATAATTTTTCTAAATGGATGAACAAGAGATGCACAAACATGGTTCAAGTTTGCAGGAACTCATCTCAAGAGGACTTGTGATCAATGCACCCCAGGAGTATTGTGCAAGAGAACCCTCAAATATAGAAAGTTCAAACACACCACTAGATACAAAATTAAATGGTTAGAGGGTTAGATTAATTTTTGGATATGGATTTAATTTTTTTCAATAAGTCCTACTTGTGAGACATGGAGACAATAGGTATTATTATAAGCCTAAGTTGTCTACCTTAGTCAATTTTGCACCAAAAAATGGGTAGGATGGGTTAGAATAGTCTAGGATGCTTAAAGAAGGGTCAAAATGTACAAATAACCTCTTTAAGGTCTTTAGTGGAGTCTAGGGGTTTAACTCTTCAAGGATTAGCACATTTGACAACTATTTTCAAAAGTTGTCAATGTTGTCATGTTGCATAATGCAACTTTGGGTTGAAAAGTTTCAACTTTTGAATTCCAACATTCACAACCACATTTTTTGGTTGGAACTAATTGGAAAAGGTATTAGAAGGTTGAAAAACCTTACTCCAAGGTTGGAGTGAACCTATTGTAGAATTTCATCTTTCTGATCAATAAAATCAACCATTTTCTCTATAATTTTGACTGTATTCTAAGTTGTACAGATTGGTACGGATCCCAATGCACCATTGAAGGACACCAAAAGTTGACCTCAAGACATAATTGAATTTTTCAATTGGTTTAAATTCTTGAAGTGGAGGGGATCAAAACTTATAGTCTTTTGATCGCTCATTGGTCACAGGATGGCCCTACCTAGGGTTTCAAGAGAAGAATCCTCTTCCCAAGAGATTCCACCATGGAAAAATTGTAAGCCTTGGTGGAATGAAGGAATTGAGGATGTAATATTTTATATTTGAGGTCTCAAATCAGGAGGATATTGATGGAAGGAGGAATGACTAAACCCTATGGACAAGCATCTCAATGTGACTGTCTATAGTTCTGTATTTGAAGCACAACTCAGCCCAGGGGTGGAATGAATACTTGAAACCAAGGATTTAGAGGTTTTTTTATTGCCCTACACATTTCCCCATAGTTTTGGTTGGGAATTGAGATCAATTTAAGACACTTTATTTTTAAATGGATGCCTCATTGTGTATTAAACCTAGGAAAGATTTGTGTACTCAAGGATTTGGGTGATTGGTCATAGGCCCTAACTTGGAGGGTATTGAGGGTGAGTGGTTTGAAACATCTTAGGGTACACAAAGACTTATTTTGGTAAAATGTCAAGTAATTTTC
The DNA here is from genome assembly GCA_018584345.1 of Thuja plicata. NCBI lineage: Eukaryota > Viridiplantae > Streptophyta > Pinopsida > Cupressales > Cupressaceae > Thuja > Thuja plicata. The sequence goes on along the minus strand of MU227636.1, from coordinate 2,344,127 downwards.
TATTTAAAATCCATTTTTAGTCCCTGTAGCCTATTGTAGATGTTGATGTTTTGATAGTGTCTTGAGAGTGAATTGGTGTGGGATTTGTCTTTTATAGCGTCTAAAAAAAGTGCATAGAATTTGTGGAACCATTTCCCATCCCTTACTTTTTGTTTCAAGTTGTGGATTAATAGTGTCTTATGGGCATTAAAGGCTAGTGGAAGTATCTAGTCTTGTGTGTGTGGGTTTTGGGAACTCTGCCAGAGCCTTAGATTGTATGGTTGTTGGATAAGGTCTTGAACCTTTGTGTGTTCCTATTATATAGTTAGGGCCTTTGCTCCACATATGTTTTAGAATAGTTTAGGCAGCACCGTATCAATGAGTTTCATGATCTCCAAAAATGGGCACTTTCAGTAGCCCAATATGAGAGCAAGTTTTTTGATCTCCTTCCCTATGTGGATAACATGGGGGATGAGAAGCTACAAGTGAACATGTTTATCAAGGGTTTGAATACTATGATTTTAGATAGGGTACACATGGTACCTTAAGGGAACTTGAGGTTCATAATAGATATAGCTTTAGTGGAAAAAGAGATAGTCAGAGGTCCACATGATTTTAGGGATAGGTCTCAAACCCATAATCCCACATCCCAACCCTCTAGATATCAAAAACCCCCATGGAAGGGGAATCAAGGGTACTCTTTGGGGTCATACAGGATGCCACAATAGTAGTAGCCACAATAGTCTCAATTGAGCCAGTGAAAGAGGCCACCAAAGGTACAGTAAGGCTCTAACCCCAAGAAGTTACAAACATAGGGTCCTAGAAAGGACTAGAGACCACAGGTACCTTACACACCTCCATCATGAACTCACTTTTCCACTAGGGGTGGTTATAGTGGGTCTTCTAGGACCACATTGTTTTAGTACTCTAGATCTCTAGGCTTTGAGGTTTAGGAACGTGGGCCATGTTACACTTGTGGTTCCATGGGACACACAGCTAGAGAGTGGTTCCTAGGGTGGTAGTCAACATGTAGTGGTGTTTGAACTAAAATTTTGGGATAGGGAGAAGTCCCACATGGTATTTGTAGTGGTGGATAACTGCTAGGAAGAGCACCCGACTATCGGCATTCAGGTCCCAGGTAGAAGAAGAGGTATTGATGTTACCATTTTAATTGATACATGATCTACTAAATCCTATTTTTATCCATAGTATGTGGAGTGGTGTAGGCTAGTGGCATCTAGAAAAGAGGTTATAAGGGAAGTTGAGTTAGCTTCAGGAGCTAGAGTTTTCATTACCTTGATGGTTAGAGATTACCTAATCCAGATTGGTGGAATAACTAACATAGGAGATCTCAAAATTAGTCCCCTAGTAACTATACCATCATCATCCAAACATTTTATCTTCTTCTTATGATCACCATCACCAATAGGGAAGAAGAAGCAGATAAGGAAACTTCTGTTGATGAATTCCCCATTCCTCAGGAATTCGCTGATGTGTTTCCTTTGGAGCTACACGGTATGCCTCCTCATAGAGTGGATGAATTTCACATTAATATTGTACCAAGAGTAGAACCATTTTATAGAGAACCTTATACAATGACTACTAATGTGATTAATGATCTCAAGATAGCCCTTGAGGAATTGTTAGAAAAAGGAAACATTTGTCCTAGTTTTTGTCCTTGGGGTGCACCAGTTATCTTCATGAAGAAGAAAGATGGATCTCCTAGATTATGGATGGATTATTGAAGGTTAAATAAAGTAAACATCAAGAATCGATATCCACTTCCTAGGATCGATGACCCATTTGATCCGTTACAGGGTGCCCGAGTATTCTCAAAGATAGACCTCAAATTGTGATACCATAAGTTGAGGATAGTGGATAGTGATATTCACAAGACCACATTTCACACTAGATATGGCCACTAAAAATTCAATTTGTGGTTCCATTTGGTCTTACAAATGCTCTAGATGTGTTCATGAGTCTTATGAATGGAGTATTTTATACCTTCCTTGACAAGTTTGTAGTGTTTTTTCTATTGGAAATGGGATAAGTAACTGAGAGGGGAGGGGCGAATTAGTTACTCCAAAACAAATCCTTTGTCCCTTAGATGTCTTAAATACTTTAACATTGTTACTTGGTTAATTAAGATATTCTTTTGTAACTCAGTTATCAAGGCAATCTTTATAATATCCAATGCAATTTATACTTTAGCAATTGAGTAGAGAAACATAAAGCATAAAAAAAAATATACATAGGTGACACAAAGATTTAATGTGGAAACCCAATATGGGAAAAATCACCAATGTAACTAGTTACTATTTTTCACTCTTCTGAAGTGAGCCCTGTTAGGAGCCAACCTTGTTAAAGGTTACAATAATACACTGTTAGGTGTGACCTTGTTAAAGGATTTAATCACTATGTGAGGAGTTTCCTTGTTAGAAGTCTTCAACACTTCAACATAGAAATGCTACCTTGTGAGAGGATTGCAAAAATACTATTAAGTCTACTATGTTAAGAAATTTTAGATCACTGCTACAATTGTTAGAGAGTAACAATGAATTAACCTGTATGTGTAAGCAACTATCTTTGCTAATTCAGATCTATATTCTGATTATGACTGGATCCTTGCTAATCAGATGTTCTATTGCAGCTCTAAGTGATATGTACTCAATCAGAATCCTATCTAATTTCACCTTCACTCTTCATATCACAGAATTTCACATTTCTTGCATTTCCACACTTGCTCGCTCTTCTACACATTCAATCCAAACTTGACCCTTCACATATATGGTAAGCCTTGTCAAGTCGGCTTGAATATAATAAATCACAATTCAATCAGCCTCATACAAAAAATTAATTATAGAATGTAAATAACTTTTATTCAGTTGTCACTAAATGCCTGACCATGAGTGAAATGCCTGAGTGACTCGACCAACGTTGAGCTTCTTCAATACCCGACTGAACTCGGTCAACACTAAAACAACTCATTCTATTTTACCAATTGTGCTTCATCTGAATGTATACATTTGTGTAACATCACTACATAAGTTTAAATACATGTGTAACATCAATGACAATACACAATTGAATGATTGTCTTCAACAATCTCCCTGTTTGGCATTGATGGCAACACAACATGTGATAATACAAAGAATTTTAGAGAAACATAAAATTTTCTTCAATGTCTTTAGCTTCATTCTGATTCTCATCCAAAAACTCCCTCTGATATCAAAATCTCTCTCTTATTGTATTACCTTTCAAGTATTATAGAAAACTCTCCCTCTTTTATCTTATTCTTATGTATTATAGATAACTCTCCCTGTTTGACATTAGATACGAAAAACTCCATAAGTTACTTAACTTTTTTTCTGTAAGACTCCATCTTCTCAAATACTAATAGTTAGTACTATTTCACTTTCTAATTGTAATGTACCTGAATGTACTAATTCATCTTCAATTTTCTCTGATGTACCTACATCAACTGATAGAGCTTCACTGTCACTCAGGTTGATGCATCACTAAACTATATTTTAGTGAGCTTTAGTTAGGGGAAGCACCCCTAGCTTTCCTCTAAGATTCAAGAATACATCCTTAGGTAAAGGTTTGTTAAATATGTCTACAACTTTATCTCTGGTATTCATGTATTCCAACCTTATTTATTGTGTACGAATTCCCTCAAAAAATGATAGTTTATTGCTATATGCTTGGTTTTTGTGTGCATCAGAGGATTATTTGAAATGTTAATGGCACTGCTATTGTCACAGTAGATAATAAATGATTCTTTTACTTCTTCCTTCATTCTTGACAACAACTGCTTGATCAATATGATGTTTGAATAGTTCACTGTTGTAGAAACATATTCTGCCTCTGCTATAGACTGAGAGATGCAATTCTATTTCTTGCTAGTCCAAGACACTAACCTCTTTCCAAGAAAGAGAGCTCCACCACATGTGATTTTCCTTTCATCAACACTTCCAGCCCAATAAACATCAGTGAATGCCTTTAAATCAAAATTTCCACCTTTCTTATACCATAAACCATAGTCTTAAATACCCTTTAGATATCTCAGAATTCTTTTGATTTCCATTAAGTGATTGTCTCTGGGACTAGCTGAAAATATTGCAACAATACCAACTGCCAATGCAATAGCAGGTTTGGTGTGAACAATATATTGCAATTTTCTAATCATGGATCTATATTTAGTCTAATCTACCTCTTTTGAATCATCATCCTTAGACAATTTATGTCCAGTACACATGGGTGTTCCAATAGTTTTGGAATCTTCCATACCAAATTTTTTAAGTATCTCCTTGATATATTTTGATTGAGTAATGTAGATAACATCCTTCATTTGATGTACTTGTAATCCAACAAAGAATTTGATCTCACCAAACATAGACATCTGAAATGTTTTTACTCATAGCTACAGAGAATGCTTTGCATACATCATCATAACCAGTGAATAATATGCCATCAACAAATATCTCTACTAACTGTATTTTTTCCATGGTCCTTCTTTGATGTATATTCTACTTTTATCATTGGTTCTCTAAAATGCAATACTTACTAGATAGCTATGCAATCTTTCATATCAATCTCTAGGGGCTTGCTTCAGTCCATACAATGTTTTGTGCAGTTTGCAAACCATATTCCTTTTACTAGGATCAAAAAATCCTTCAGGTTGCTCAATTTAGACTTCTTCTTCTAGGATTCCATTCAGAATTGTAGATTTCACATCCATTTGATATAATTTGTATCCTTTATGTGCAACATATGCCAGAAAAGTTATGATTCCTTCAAGTATTGCGATAGGAGAAAAAGTTTTTCCATATTCAATACCCTCTTCTTGAGAATATCCTTTACAAACTAGTTTGGCCTTGTTTCTAGAAACTTTACCATTTTTATTCATCTTATTTCTAAAAACCCACTTGGTTCCAATCACATTCTTGTCTTTTGGCCTAGGCACAAGAGGCCAAGTTTTGTTCTTCTTAATCTTCTCAATTTCTCCATTCATTGCTTCTATCCAACTTTCATCATTCAATGCATCTTTAACACTTCTAGGTTCAAATTCACTTAGTAAATGTGTACCTTTGTGTTTTTTCCTTTTCATTACACCTTATGTCTTATCTCCAATTATTTTCTGAGGTGCATGATACCTTTTAACATATTTTGAAAGTACTGGATCCTTCATTCTAGATTCTGGACTTGATCCACTAGGTCTGTCATTCTCAAACATTCTTTCCTATTCCTCTATCTGATGCTCGGGTTCCATTGTTAGTGACTCAGTTCCCTCTATCTAAGACTCAAGTTCCTTTGTTTGAGACCCAGTTCCCTCTGTTTGTGACTCAATTCACTCTATCTATGACTCAGTCTCTTCTACCAACAGCTTGGGTTGCACAGTTTGCAACTCAAATTGCACAGTTTGTGCTATTATATTTAGTGGTTGACATTTCTACTGTCCAATCACCATTGCTTGAGTCATAGGTATAGTATTAGGTTCATGATACACAAATTTCATGTAGTCTTCAAGCTCTTTACTACTCTTCTCTTCACATTTTTCTACAAACTCATCAATCTTTACATGTACACTTTCTATGACTTTATGATTAGTAAGATTCAAACATTTGTATGCTTTTCTTTTACATGAGTAAGCTAGGAATATTCCTTCATCACTTTTTGCATCTAATTTTCCATTTCTTTCTTCCTTCAAGATGTAGCATCTACTTCAAAATACTTTGAAATAATTAACATTAGGTTTATAGTTGTACCATAATTCAAAAGGTTTCTGGTTACTACCTTTCTTCAATTGAACTCGATTCAAGGTGAACACTGTAGTGTTGATGGCCTCCTTCTAGTATTTGGTAGAAACATTCTTTTCAATCATTATGGTTCTGGCACAATCCATAATGGATATGTTTCTTCTTTCTTCTATTCAATTTTCTTATGTTGTACCAGGGGCAGATACTTTTCTTTTGATTCCTATCTCATTACAAAATTCATTGAACTCATTAGAAATGAATTCTCCTCCTCTGTTAGATCTTAGGAATTTTAATTTCTTTCATGTTTCCTTTTCAATTCTTGCAAGATACCATTTGAATTTTTGAAAAGCTTTTGATTTCTCTCTGAGAAACATGAAAGTCATCATTTTGGAGTGATCATCAACAAATAGAATATAATACTTCTCTCCAGTATAGCTTTTTGTTCTAATTGGTCCACATAGGTCAGTATGTACCAATTCCAAGGCTTCATCAGTATTGTAATTTTTTCTTTTGAAACTTCTCTTGCTCATATTTCAAATTTGACATTGTTTGCATATTGCTAACTCGGGTTTCTTGAAAATAGGAATACCTCTGACTCTCTTGTTCTTTCTTATGTTTACTAGATTATCAAAATTTACATGACATAGCCTTTTATGACATAACCAGCTTTCTTCTACTTGTGCAATAAAGCGTGAACCTTTAGTGAGATCAAGATACATTAGATTACCTTTTGTTTGCTTGCCAGTTCTAACTAGGTTCCCTTTACCATCTAGGAGATTGGGCTTACCATTCATGAATTCTACCTTGAAGCCAATGTTTTTCAGTTGTGCTACACTAGGTAGATTTCTCCTCAATCCTTCAACCCAATAAGCATTATCACATTTGATTCCTTCTGTCAGAATAATGCAACCTTTTCCTCTTACAAGGCAAGGTTCATTATTCCCAAAAGTGATACTCCCACCATCATAGCATTCAAGATGTTCAAATTTTGTCTTATCACTAGTCATGTGATGAGAACAACCACTATCAATTATCCATGTGTCATTTTTATTGATGCGTGAGAAAAGTGTTGTCATTTCATCTTCTTCATCTGACTCATCATTAATAGAAATATAAACCATTTCATCTTCTTCTTAATCACTATTAGAATCTTTAGTAATAGAACAAGGCTTCTTACCTTTATCCTTGTATCTTTTGTAGTTCTTGAAATCTTTCTTTCCTTTGGATTTGTTGAAATTTTTCTCATCTTTGTCTTCTGTGTTTGGACACTTTGCAAAAATGTGACCAACCTCATTGCATGAAAAACAAATCAATGGTATCTTTCCTCTGTATTTTACTTTTGTGGCTCTTCTTTCCAGTAATGCTTCAATGATATCAATATCTTCATCATCATATTCATCATCATATTCATCATCACTATCACTTTCAATCTGCTTCCCTTTTGAGTATCTATCCTTCTTACCAAGGGTTAATTTAGCTCTGAATGCATACTCAAGACTGCTAGAGCTAGGAGAGTAATTGTCAAAGTTGTCCAGCTCAAAATTTGTAAGCCTTCCCACTAATGTATCTAGAGTTATATCTTTATTGCAGCTCATCTCTTGAATAGCTGAAACTCTAATAGCATAGATAGGAATTAAAGTTCTTAGTGCCTTGCTGACCACTATTGTTTCTTCAATTATTCCACCTATAGCTATGATGGGACTCACAATCTTCTTGATTCTTTCACTATATCTTGTAATGTCTTCTCCTTCTTTCATTTTTCGTCTGGTTAAATTATCCTCCTAGACTTTCTTCTTTGGCTCTCATTACATTTGCATCTCCTCCATGAATGTCTTGTAATTTCTTTGACATATCATAGGTTGTAGGGAAGTCCTTGACTTCATCAAATTCTGAGTAGCTGAGTGAAGAAGCTATATCAATCATTATTATGTAATGAAGCTTCGGTTCCATCATTTGTTCCACGGTCATAGTCCCTGTTGGTTCCACATATTTTCTTTCCACAAATTGCAAACCAGCATCTCTAATAGTAGATAGATGTAGCTTCATCAACTCCTGCCATGCTAGGAAGTTGTATTTGTTTATCTTTGGGATCTCCCTTCTGTAATAAATCTCTCATCTTTATCTTAGGTCTTGAAACCTTCTCTAAAAGAACTTTAAGCTCTGATACCAATTGTTGGAAATAAGATAAGTAACTGAGAGGGGAGGGGTGAATCAGTTACTCCAAAACAAATCCTTTGTCCCTTAGATGTCTTAAATACTTTAACACTGTTACTCAGTTAATTAAGATATTATTCTATAACTCAGGTGTCAAATAAATCTTTATAATATCCGATGCAATTTATACTATAGTGATTAAGTGCAAAAACATAAAGCATAAAACAAATAACATATACATAGGTGACACAAAGATTTAACCTGGAAACCCAATATGGGAAAAACCACCAATATAACTAGTTACTATTTTTCACTCTTCTAAAGTGAGCCCTGTTAGGAGCCAACCTTGTTAAAGGTTACAATAACACACTGTTAGGTGTGACCCTGTTAACATATTTAATCACCCTTTGAGGAGTGGCTTTGTTAGAGGCCTTCAAAATTTCAACATAGAAATGCTACCTTGTGTGAGGATTTAAAAAAATAACTGTCAATTCTACTCTATTAAGAGAGTTTAGATCAATACTACAATTGTTAGAGAGTAACAATGAATTGACCTATATGTGTAAGAAACTATCATTGCTGATTCAAATCTCTGTTCTGATTATGACTAGATCCTTGCTGATCAGATGTTCTATTGCATCTCTGAGTAATCTATACTCAATAAGAATCTTATCTGATTTTTTCTTCACTCTTCATATCACATAATTCCACACTTCTACTTGCACTTCCACACTTTATCGCTCTTCCACACATTCAATCCAAACTTGACCTTTCATATATATGGTAAGCCCTATCAAGTTGGCTTGAATATAATAAATCAAAATTCTGTGGGCCTCACATAACCAATTAATTATACAATGTAAATCACTTTTAGTCAGCTGTCACTGACTGCTCAACCATGACCAAAATGCCTGAGTGACTTGGTCAACACTGAACTTCTTCAATACCTGATTGAACTCAGTCAACACTAAAACAACTCAGTATATTTCACCAACTATGCTATGTCTGAATGTAGACATTTATGTAACATCACTACAAAAGTGTAAATACATGTGTAACATCAATGAAAATACACAATTGGATAATTATCTTCGACAGTTTCTTGATCACATCTTCATATATTCCAAAGATGAGAAAGGGCATGAGGAACAATTGAGATGGGTCTTGCAGTGTCTTAGAGATAATCAATTGTATGGTATCTTGTCGAAGTGTGCTTTCTTCAGAGTAGAGGTCAAGTATCTAGGCCATGTTATTTTAGGTGATGGGATGTCAGTAGAATAATCAAAGATTGATGCCATTATGGATTGGAAAACACCTACCACTATAACCAATGTTAGGAGTTTCATGGGATTATTTCGTTACTACAAATGGTTTTTTGAGGGTGTCTCTTAGGTACGACACTCAATCACTTCTCATCAACAAAAGGAAATTAAGTTTTAGTGGACTGAGAAGTGTGATAGGGATTTTCAGGAGCTCAAGAGAGCACTTACTAGTGCACCCATTTTTATTGTGCCAGATCCTTCAAAAGAATTTTTTATTTTCACAAATTCTTCTTTGGATAGGTTATTAGAAGTTATTATGCAAGGTGGGCAAGCTATAGCCTACAAGTCTAGGGAAACTAAAGACTCATGAAGTCAACTACCCTACCCATGATTTTGAACTCACAAAAGTGGTGCATGCTTTAGTATGATGATGAAATTTCATCTTAGGGAATCGGTTCGAGCTTCATTCAAACCATTAAAGTCTTCAATACATATTCACTCATCTGAACCTTAATGCTAGGCAAAGAAGATGGATGAAGTTCTTATGTGAATATGATTTTGGGGTATGTGCAAGATCATGGGGGGCTATCAACTTAATATCAAAAAGTTGTAAGAATAGAATCTATAGGAAATTGAATCTAGTTTCTAAAATACTAGGTCTTTTCTGAAAAAAAAGTTAATATGATTGGTGAAAAGTATAGATTTCAATGCAGCACTACAAAAATTTCAGGAAAGAAATAAGAAGTAGGTGTATATCTGACCACCTTAATCATAATCAAATGATAATATTTTTTTATAAGATTTTATATATAAGTAGTAGACTCCTTCCTGGATGTGACACATATTTTTGTGTAATTTTCTGCTAAAAAAATAATTAATTATGAATTATTTTCTACAACATTTTTAGAATAAAAAAACTCCCATGTCTGACCACCTTAACTCATTGAAAACTTTACCAAATTCCAAAAAAATAAAAAAATTTCTTATAGTAGGCAAAGCATAGAATGTGACACATTTTTCAGTTTTCAAAAATGTTATACCGTCTAAAATTTATAGCCATTTTTCAATCAGTATATAAATCAGCACTTTAGAGGTAACTCAATTGGAAAATAACTAATAACTACTTACCGAATTCAAAATTTGACAGCAATTATATCGATAGAAAGCTGATAATCTCCTTAAGATACCCTTTTTGTTTCATCAAATTTGGGTAAAAAAAAAGTCATCAGCTACATGGTCGAAGTTTGGAACTCAGAGAAACAGGGGAAAAACACATTTTTGAGACATTTGAAGAGTTGACTAGGTAGGTATGGTGCACAAAGCAATACAGAGCCTAATCAGGTACCCGATATTTTTGGGTACCTGATAAATCTGGTAGAATTTTCAATTTTTAATTTTCCCTCCCCTTTCTCCCTCTTTCCCTCCCCTTTCTCCATACTTCATATGATATTACATATATTATATATATTAGATAATATATAATATTTATTATATATTGAATTATATATTAAATATTATATATTGAATTATATATTAAATATTATATATTGAAGATTATATATTAAATATTATATATTGAATTATATATTAGATTATATATTATATATATTATAAATATTATATAATATATATTAATATTAAATATTACAATATATATCATATATTATATATTATTTTATACGTATTATATATTAATATGTATTTTACAATATATTACATCATATCTTCATATTTAAATTGTATGTAATATATATTTTATATTATAATATATAATATAACCTAAGA
>MU227636.1:2290581-2313246 GCA_018584345.1 Thuja plicata | reverse complement strand
TTCAAATTGATTTCATATATTATTAAAAAAATTAATACAAAACCCCATTTTTACCAAAAAAACTACATTTAACATGAAAATGAAAAAAATCAATCTAGACATAACAAGAATTTACTTACCGGATAAGTAGTGGAGTCAAATTTGTTGTTGGAGCAATCAGGTACCCGAAAAAATCATGTATCTGATATTTCTAGCCATTTTGGAAACCTAAAGCGATGGGAGAAATGAGGAAATTGGCCCGCGGGTTTTTGATTTATGCCACAGGTTTCAGGTACCCAATTTTTTTGGGTACCCAAAAATATCAGGTACCCAACTACAAAAATTGGGTACCCAATTAGGCTTTTGCTTTGGTGTCAGGTTTGCCTAGGTGTACTGACACCCAGGCCTACTAAAAAGTCAACAAGCACTTTCATGCACTTTTGGACGAGTGAAAAGTGGATTTTTTTCACATCGCCACTTTTTGGCCCCCCATGATCTTGCACATACCCTTTGATGTCGATTACATCAAGGGGAAAGAGAATGTAGTTGCAGATTCCTTGAGAAGGACATGGCAGGAGATTTCTTCCATGTCCACTGGCACAAATTTGAGAGATCACATTTATTAATCACCTACATGAGGATTAGATGTATTCAAAATTCTATGAGTTGATTCGATCTCAGAGACCCCTTGAAAGGAAGTTTTTAGAGTACACTTTGGAGTCTGATGGACTATTACATCATAGAGGACATATTTATATACCTTCTTCTAGAGAATTACATGAGTTTGTGGTGCTAGAGGCTCATAGGGCCCCTTTTGAAGCGTATCCTAGAGTTGAGAAGATGCAAGCCGATTTGAGACACTTGTATGATTGGCCTGGCATGAGATTGTAGATTGATTACATAGTAGCTAGATGCCTAGAATTCCAGAGGGTAAAAGCGGAACACTATCATCCATGTTGTCTTCTTCAGCCTCATGAGATACCAATGTAGAAATGGGAAACCATTTCTTTGGACTTCATATTAGGTCTTCGTATGTCTTCTCATCATCATGATACCATCATGGTGATATTCGACAAGTTGACCAAGGTGGCTCATTTTTTACCCAAGCGTACTACCTTTACCGCACTAGCAGTGGCATAGGTGTTCTTGCGAGATATATTCAGACTCTATGGTGTACCTTGTAAGATCATCTCTGGTATATATTCTCTCTTCACTTCATCCTTTTGCAGAGAACTTTAGGCAGCTTTGGGCACTAGGCTCAATTTTAGTACAACTTATCATCCTGAGACTGATGGAAAGACCAAAAGGGTCAATCAAGTATTAGAAGACATGCTTTGCATGTATGTTATGGACCATTAGACCAGGTGGGAGTAATAACTACACCTAGTGAACTTTGGCTATAACAATGGGAACTAGACATTCTTGGGTATGCCCCCCTACCAGGATCTTTATGGTAGGCCATGCCGGACCCCACTTAGTTGGGATAGGATCAAGGATAGAGTTTCCATTGGTCCTGAGCTTGTTGTAAAGTGATATTTTTGGTATGTTATTAGTCACTTTTGAGTTTTCATTTCTGGAAACACATCTGGTATATTGATCGATTGGAATGAAGTTAATTTTTGGTGATTCAATTCTAGAATCGACTAAGTACACAAGCAAAAATACAGAGTTGTTTTGGGTATCAAAGATCAAGATTGATGAGTTATGACTAGAGAGCTTAAAGGAAGATACTATGGGGTATGTATGACCTCTATCTAACATCGATTTGGTTTTGGTGATGATTACAGAGAGTTAGAGAGATTTAAAGACAAATGACGAGAGTAGAACAACATAACAAAGCAGTTGGACAATAGCGATGATTTAAGGACTATTTCGTGGAATCTTGACAAGCTAAGTTGGATTATGATTTTGGATAACCTATATTTTTGTTATGTAAGTGTGCCAACTTTTTATTTTCTCTTTACATTATTGATTCTATTTTCCATTGACAGCCAACTATGTAATATTGGTTAAGTGAATCGACTAGTATATATATATGTGACATACATGTATGCAAATGGTAGAGCAGAGGATTGACAAAGATCATTGAAGAGATATGATTGGAACTATCTAAGCATTGAAGATGCTTGTTTTGTTCATTACTAAGAACACTTTGTAACAAAAGTTTTATTGTGAGAGTTGTAAGCTCAATCATCCCCTAAGAGGGTGTTTTATACCTTTAACATATTTTTTATTCCTTTAAAAATAAATATACTATGTAATTTTCATCTTCTAACAGGGACATTATACTTTAGTGCATGCTTTTGGGTACCATCCCCATTGGGGTTTTTCCTTGGCCAGGGTTTCCTCAACAAAAAATAATGGTGTTATGAGTTCTGTGTTATTTGTTTATGTTCTTTTCATCTCAGAAAATTTATGGTTTATTTGGAATTGGTTGAAAGTTTATTTTAATTGTTGTAATACTGATTCACCCCCCCCTCTTAGTATTACTTAATCCTAACAATTGGTATCAAAGTTATTGGCCCTTGGAGGGACAGTTTAACAACTTAAGGAGATGAGAATGGATTCAGATAATTTGCAAGAAAAAATTGAAGCGGCACTTGAAGACATTGATAAAGCTAACTCTTATAATGGTGACTTCAGATTCAATTTAAGGAGAGAAGAGGGATTCATTAAGAAATTAAAAGGCCATCTTGAACTTTCCATAAATTGGAGACATGATCTTATGGTTAAGATAAAAGAAGATTTAGACAATGATAATTTGCATTAGGTAAAGCAACTTGAAAAAGAGAATGATACTTTGAATCTTGAGAATGAAGCAATGGCTAAAGAGATTCTACAAGAAAAAGATGCTAAAAAAATTGAAGAAGCTTTGAAAAATGCAAATGTTCACATGGAACAAATGAAGAATAAGGATGACCATTACAAGAAAAAGTATCTAAAATTGGAGAAATATAATCAAATCATAAAAGGTTAACTTGTTGAGATAAATAAACACATTAAGAAACTTCAGATGAGAAGTGACTTGATCTATGAACAAAGAGATAGAAAAAAACCTAAAGGAGATATGACTGGTATTAGATTCAATGAAGTTGAATGTTCCATGAATCAAGAAGAAAAACATGATGTGAAGATTGATGCAAAAAAACCTACTCTTGAAGAACCTAAAGAACATATCAGACCTTTCAAAGGTAGATTTTTTGGTTGTAACAATTTTGGACAGATGAAAAGAGATTGCAGAGGTAATGCCCCTTTCAAAAAAAATTTGGGTTACTATTTTGATTGTCATGCATATGGGAACAAGAAAGAAGAATGCAAGAAACTTAATCAATCTATATATAGACAAGATAATCAAGGAGAATCTACAGTGAAAACCACATGTTACAAATGTAACAACCTTGCACACAGTGCAAAGTATTGTAAGCTTCAAGTAAACCAAGACAAAAGACCTCCTATATGCTACAAATGCCACAATAAATCTCATATACAAAAGTTTTGTAGGTATAATGGAGTAAATAATAGAAGTGTACCATCTCCTACAAATACAAAGAAGAATGAAAATGATACTGGTCAAAGTCTTGCAAAATACTAGAGTGATTTTGATAATAGTTTCAAGAAAGAAGAAGATAAAACCAGTGGTAAGGTATGGAAAATCAAAGAGACAAGTGAGATATTGGTTTAGGGAGAGACAATAGATGTTATTGGATATTTTCCTGATGATAACAAACAAGCATCAAGCTAAATCACCAATCATGTTCTTAGGGGGAGCATTAGGTGATGATATCAGAATATATCCAGCCCCTGATTTTAAGGAGTGAGCTCTAGAGAGCTTAGGTATGTTGTGTGCAAACATCATGGAAATTATATCTAAGAGCGCAACATCGAATGATGCACATTTTGTGATCATAGGATTTATGACTAAATGGACAATAAAAGATGTTAAGTTTATTGGGTAATGTGCATTTTACACTTAAAAATGAATAAAGGACATCTGTGATTCATATTTATTTACTATTTGAAGAGAAACAACCTAAGGAGATCAAAGATTAGAGAGTGACTGATTGTCTAATAGATATACTGTGTGATTGATCGAAGCAGGAATTATGAATTAAGTGTGATTGAGGTGTTGGAATTATATGATGTGCCCAGTGACTAAGAGGGTGGGGTGAATCAGGAACCAATAAAACTTAATCCTTTTAATCCATAATTTGATTGACTTATTTGTTTGCATGTATAGAACTTGAAAGTAAAGAATCATACACAACACAACACATAATATTTGGTTACCCAGAAAAATTCCAAAAGAAAGTAAAACTGGGGTGGGGATGATACCCATAACATTTAGAACTGCAATATAAATTTAGCCTGTTATCTAGCTTACAATGACCACTTATGATGGTCTGCCCTGTTAAGAGCATAGAAAGGACTGTTAGGTCCACCTTGTTAAAGGATTTTGTATAATACAATACGTAATGTAACTCTGTTAAGAGATTTAGAGAAATGACTATTAGGCCCACCTTATTACAAGATATTTCTAATCCACCTGTGAGAATGAACCAGTTGATGATATGCTCTGTGCAACTCTGATTGCTAAATAGGATCCTTTTGAATATAACTAATCACCTGAATGTGATAGATGAGACTCTGTTGTCTTGAATACTTCTGCTCTTAATCAAACTGCCATTCACATGTCTTACTTATACATTTCATACATATTCACCATTCATTCTCCATTTGGATAAAACAAACTATCTTACATCTATATCTTTATCCAAACAAATAACTCTGCAAGTCGGCTTGAAATAAACAAAATGATATTTAACAATATATGTAAAGTGAGCTTCAAACTGTCACTCAGGTCCTAAAGTCTACTAAGGTGATACTGCAAATCACTTGGGTCATACTGAACACTCAGGTGATGCTGGTCACATAGGAAAAGTTGATCACTAGGGAAACACTAATCAGTCAGGACTTGCATAATTCTTGCTAGCTCGGTCGACACTAGATGACTACGTGTTTTGACACTAATTGACAATATGTCTTGCCATAAGGTCTACAATCTCCCCCTTTGGCATTAGTGAAAAAAAACTTATCATTAAATATTGTATCTGATATGTAAAAACTCCCCCTTACTGTCTACTAGGGTTTTGATGTTGTTTCTGCTGCTCGGGTCCAACTGACTCTATTTTTGTGTCTTTCAAAAATTGTTTTGTAAAGTATTTATTCTTTACTGTTCCACTATACATGTGGTTCCTCAATGATATTTTCCCTTTATTTACAATATAATGATATTTCCCCCTTGTTTTTGAAAAAAATGCCAAAAGTGATATTTACAAGGTTATTCCAAAATAAGATAGGAAATCACTTTGTACCTTCAAGATATGAGACAAAGTGTTGTCCCAATTGTCCTGTAGCACCTTCATGATGTGCAATTCAATTTTTAGCTCTATAGATAACTCTATCAATAGCTCCACAACTGAGAAACTATTGTCATGAATGAATGTCTTAGAATGTGTGATGTGTTTCTACATTGCATCCATGTGTGGTAGTAGTTTCCTTTGTATAGTTGAAAGTGACTCTCTAGTTCTGCCTTCTTCTCTCAACAATTTAGCCTGAAGATCAGTAAGATACTTGATCTTCATGAAATGAGCTGAACTGGTGCTCAAGTCAAGTGCTAACTGCCTTGCACTGTCCTTTATGTATGCATCAATATTCACTATCTTGTTCTTAATCTCTATAGTAAAGATAGAAGTGTCAATTAACTTTACAAACAATGCTACCACATTGACCACTATGGTTTCTAGAGTGTTGATTATATTTGTAGGCTGCATCTGGTCAATTGCAATCTTCTCTGCAATGTTTTCTAGAACCTTGTTCTGAAATTTCTTTTCTTCTTTCTCAAGTAAATTCTCTTGACTATTCATATCTGTGTTGAACTTTTGGACAATTTCAACAAGTTCGTCCATTATTGAGTCACTTTCATTGACTTCAATCTACAATACATCTACAAATATGCCTTTGACATCTTCAAGTACTTCATTCCTTTGCCTTTCCTTTTGGAGCTTCTACTATGTAGCTCTTTTCTTCCAAAGTTCTCCTAGAGTGTCCATTTGTACTATAGATAAGTTGGATTAATCCTAATTTGGAATCACAATTTCTTCATCAAGATCTATCTCATCAGTTTTTACTACATTTTCTTTTCCTTTTGTCTTAGGCCTCAGTGAAGGAACAATTTCCTTACCTTTATCTTCCTCATCCTTTTCTTCAGTATTCATTCCAATTAGGTCATTGACCTTTTCAGCACCAATTTCTGAATCAATGTTAACAGATGGGTCAATACTGGTAGTAGAAATATCTACCTTATCCTTTTGTGACTCAGTTATTATTGGCTCAGTAGTAAGTGGAGCCTGTTGCTCAGTTTGTACATGTTCTTATGTGAATTCTGCAACCTTGACCTTTCTTAGAGATACTATATTCTGAATAGGAGATTAGGGTAATGATGTCATTACCTCTACTATAATCTACTCAGCATTGGACTCTTCAATAGTCTTCACCTCAGGTAATGTGTCATTATTTTCCTATTCTAGAGGGTCTCTACTTGGTACTTCTACCTTGTCATTGTCTTGTTTTACCTCAAATCTTTATTTCCACACTAATGTGGCACACTGAACTACATCTTCTATGTTTTGGTTCAATATTTAGAATGTCCTAAACCTAGGGCTGTGATTATTTTCATATTTACTCAAGGATTATTTTACTTATTTGCCCTTCATTGCAGGCATGACTTGCTTTAATGTCTATTCCCTTATGTCCTTTTTAGTTTGGACTGCATTATACCAGTGAATAGAAAATTCCTTGAATAGGTCTTCAGTCATATAGCTCTTCAGCTCAGAGGGGTCATATTTCCATTTTTCCATTTTCTCCATTACTTCTTCTTCAATCTTTTTTTCTTTTCTTCCTTAGTCCTAGAAGCATAATTAAGTGACTTCAAAGAACTCATACCTCTTCCTTCTTTTAGTTCTTTGATTTTTTGATCAAGTGTGGGTGTTGGTTTCATGAAAACCATAGTATCAGTTTCTTCAACATCATCCGCATCTTTACCCAATACAAGTTTTCTCCTTGATCTTCTTACGATGATAATAGGGGTAGTTCATTTTTCCTTTTTGTGTTTGGGTCTTTCCTTCCTCTTCTTCTAAGGAGGTTCAATATCAGTCTCTTCCTTTTCTTCCTCAAGTTCAACATCCTTTATTTCAACTGTATCCTCTTTACTCTCAGAGATGGCAGGAGAGTTGGAGGTCTTTCCATACTTCTTCTTAAATGTATCAAGCCTCTTCTTTCCTCTTTTCAAAATCTTGGGAATCTCAATTTCCAAAGATATCTTTCTCTTAACTTCCTCATATGTTCCAAAGTAAGGTTCCTTTGGATATGTAGGTTCATTTACAAGAGCCTCTATGATGTCTCTTGTGACATTTATGTTGACTTCATATGAGAGGAGTTTTACCCATGCAACCCTTGGCCTTACTTCTTGTATGTAAACTTTATCACAACTAACTAGAAAAAAAATTCATCTTTGTAATCTTCTACTAGTTGTTTAGGAGTTTTGAACCTACTCTACATCTTATGTTTGAAATTGTCAAAGTATCCATCCATAATGTTATCCAAGTTATCTCCTAACTCCGCTATAAATTCATTAATCTGATGGATTATTGGTCTATCCCTCTTCCATGCTACTGTACCCTTGGAGGGGAAGAACTTCTCAACATAAAAGAGTATTTAGATTAGAAGAGAACCAAACTTACATGAATTGGTCCTATATACTCAGATGCTTTCCATATTCTTTCTCAACTAGATGAGCTACAATTCTGCTAGGTCAAATACCGCTAGATTCTTCTTCACCACTTTATATGCTAGGTAAATAGCTTCACACAGAATACTGTAGGGTCTTCTTCAATTCCATATCAGTTACTCCATTAAGTCTCATGCCTCTTCCATCCCACTCGACAAGAGTTAACTCATCTAGGTCATCCCAGGTTAGGGTTTTGGTAGCTTTTGAATTTTCTAGCATAGGGAACCCAGCGACACGGTGTATCATCTTCTTCATGATCTTCACAGGATGATCCAACCACATGTGCATGTTGTGGACATGGCTAAGAATATATCTCATCCACGTCACCTAGAAATTCCTTGACATGTGCATGATGTGTGTCAAACTCTTGGTTTCTATGTGTTTATGCGCGAGCTTCAAGCTCTCATTTGTAAATATCATCATATGCTCTATTCATATCAATGGTTCTAAGCTCCTATGTTTTGTAGTGATAGAAGCTTTATATTTCATTAACCAGTAACACTTTTAGAGGAATTAGGGAATGAGATCACATTGGTTCTATCTCTTCTTCAACCGCTGGATGAATCTTAAACACTAGAGGATCACAAATTGCATTCCTTACCAACATCTCAAAACCTTTCTTGACAATACTGCTAGAAGTGGATGCCATATTGTTTGGACAAATTGATCAAACTTCACATTCAATCAAAAATTCACACTGAATTGCGAAGGGCTCTGAATTGATCTATAAAATGTAAACAATAACCTTTACAACCCTTCATTTATAAGAAATTTTCAACAATTAGAATATTTCATCAAATGATACACACATAGTAGCTGGCATGACTCATGTTTTTCTCCAAGATTCACTTAGAAGCTCAAGTGAATCCAACTTTCCAATTTTCAAGACTGCCTGACTCAGCTCTGTTAAGCTAGAGTATATCAGGTGTAACTAACATTCTAACTCGGGTTGAACTCTAATATGTACTCATGCATCAATATGAAGATATGGACATTTTTCTCATTTGGAACTGATGTGTGATGGCTTGTATTGCAAAGTTCCAGTCATCTCCTTATATTTTTATTCTGTAATGGTAGATCCACCAAGCTCACTATTTTGGGTGCCAATAGATCCTTGTTTTGATCTGAATTTTTAGTAGAATTTCTTACCCATTTCTTGCTCATCCAAGTTTTGATTTTTGAGACTCTAGCTTTTCCATCTTCAAAACCAGTATCAACTTTTTCTCTGTTCATACAATTCTTTCTTAGATGACCGAGTTGTTTGAACATATAACATCTCTTAGTAGGATACCTTTTTATGAAGTTAGTTTTCATACAATTTGCACCTATGTGCCCATATTCACCACAATGACAACATTTGTACCATGTGTTGTAATCTCAGCCAAAAATTGCCTTGGCTAATTATTCAGCAGGATTCCACTTCTTAGTTCAGCACTCGAAAGATCTATGACCTTGTTTGTTACACTTGTGGCATTTTCCTTCAAACTTAGGTTTCTCTTTGCATTCAATTTCTCTATGGCCATGTTTTTTGCAACTATAGTATTTACCATTGAATTTTGACTTTCCATTATTCCAACATTAATTTGATGTATGCCTTAACTTACCACAATGATTACATGTAGGCTTGTTCTTTTGATCTCCTTGTTGTGAAGATTCACCTTGTTTTCTATAGCCTAAACTAGTTTGTCCATGTTGTCCTAATTCTCTTGCCTGATCCATGCTATCTTGTGAATTCATCATACTTTCATTTGTTTGATTTTCACTATTGAGATCATTCTGTAGTCTTTCATTTTTTGTCCTTAGATTGACAACTGCTTCTCTTGCATTATTGAGTTGACTTAACAAATCAACTTGCTGAAGTGACAAGTGTTGAATTTCATTTTCTTTTTCCTCTAATCTTGTACTCAGAATTATTTTATCTTCTTGTGCTATATCTCTATCATTTTTTGTTTTGTTCTTTAGTTCCATGACTTCACATATTCTGATTGAATGAATTTCTTGTTCTCTTTTCAACTTTTTGACTTCTTCATGTAAAGTGATATTATTTGTAAGTAAGTCTTCAATTGATGCATCAAATTCTTCAAGGCTTCTGTCGTTGTAAAATTCTTTCAATTATTTCTTCTATATAGTTCTTGTCATTCATTTGTATTGCTAATTATTTTATTCTTTTAAGGACATAGAGAGTTACTCCTTAAATTTCTTTTTCTGATCCATGGCCACTTTAGGATCTATCTTTCCATTCTTAATGGCTTTCTCCAGCCTATATGTTTCCATAGCCTCTGATCTTTTCACAAGCTATTAAACTTCTGATAAGAGAACCATTACTCTAATACCAATTTTTGAAATTATATGATGTGCCTAGTGACTGAGCGGGGGGAGGGATGGGGGTGTGAATTAGGAACCAATAAAACTTAATCCTTTTAATCCACATTTAAATTGACTTATTTGTTTGCATGTATAGAACTTGAAATTAAAGAATAATACACAATGCATAACACGATATTTGGTTACCTAGAAACCTTCCAAAAGAATGTAAAACTGGGGTGGGGATGATAGCCACAAGATTTATTATTGTAGTATAAATTTATCTTGTTAGAGCTTACAATGACCACTTATGATGGTCTTCCCTGTTAGGATCATAGAAAGGACTGTTAGGTCCACCTTGTTAATGGATTTTGTAGAATACAATAACTAATGTAACTTTGTTAAAAGATTTAGAGAAATTACTATTAGGTCCACCTTGTTAAATGATTTTTCTTATCCACCCATGAGAATGAACCAATTGCTGATATTCTTTGTGCATCTATTTTTGTTGAATAAGATCCTTCTAAATATAACTGATCACCTGAATGTGATAGATGAGACTCTGTTGTCCTGAATACTTATGCTCTTAATCAAACTACCATTCGCATATCTTACTTATAAATTTCATACATATTCACCATTCATTCACCATTTGGATAAAAAAAACTATCTTACATATATATCTTTATCCAAACAAATAACTCTGCAAGTTGGGTTGCAATAAAAAAAATGATATTTAACAATATATGCAAAGTTGACTTCAAACTGTCACTCGGGTCCAGAAGTCTACTCAAAAAATACTAGAAATCACTCGGGTCATCCTCATCACTTGGGTGATTCTTGTCACTTGGGCAAAGTTGATAAATCAGGCAACACTGATCACTCAGGAGTTGCATAATGCTTGTTGGCTCGGTCGACACTAGATGAGTAAGTGTTTTGACACTAATTGAAAATATGTCTTGCCATAAGGTCTACATGAGGTATTTACATCATCTACTCATATAGAAGCTATGGATGCACCTTTGATTTGTGATGTTGTAGATCAACCTAAATACAAATTCAGGAAACATCCTTTTAAGTCTTGTGAAGATTACCCTGAATGAGCATTTCCTAAGACACCATGTGACGTCTTGCATGTACAAGATATTAGGGCATGCATTCATTTTAAGTATGATATAATGGGTGTTGATGACATTTCTACTGAAATAGAGTACATGACTGATAATGGAAAAATGAGAGATGAATTCAAATATATAGCTGAGTTAAGCATTATGAAAATACTGGACTGATATAAATTCAATGAATATGAATGGTTTAAAATATTACCGAGCAGAGTTCATGATCAGTTCATTTCGATATGAGAGAAACCTGTAAATATTTCTATTTAGGTTATTCATGAGATAAGTGGATTGGACAATATTGGAGTTATCCCTATGGTAGAGAAGCACATAAAGAAACAAGTTGAAACCCTAACACACTCCAAATGGGATAGACGAGCTATGACAGTGAATGAAATTTTTCAACAGGATGTGAGATTGATTGCGATGATACTTGGATACAAATTTTACTATAGTAGTAGTCTTAATTCAGTATATGCAGGAGACATTATGATGGATTACATGGTGGTGAAAGATAACACTAAGTATAACCTACACAAAGTTTTGGCACAATAATTTTTGGAAAATGTTAAGTTGATCAAGAAAGATAAGTCTAAAATTGTTAGATTTGGTTCACTACTAGTCCATATGTACATCCGCATTGAGAATAAGTTTCTAGGATGCACCCTAGTGCATGGAGAGAAGGGATACCTACTGGTATTGAGAAATTAGAGAGTTACAGATGAAAAAATATCACATGGGTTGATGGAGAACTATTTGGCATGATTAAGATTCTTTAGAGGCAAATGAAAGAGAGATACCAAATTTCTAAAGAGTTAATTGAGAAGTATAAAGATACAATCTATTTCATGGTTGAAACTGATAGTGTATGTTTTAAGGAAGTTTTTCCTAGGAAGACATGGCGTTACCCTATGGGTAATGAATTAAGTTCAGAAGTCTTAACTATGCAGATTGAACATGTTCTGGCATCTGAAGTTGATACATTTGAGGTGATATGGGGCATTTATGAAGAAAAATAAGCTAAATTAAGAGAAGATAAGACCAGAGGTTTGAGGAAAAGAAAAGTAGATACCATTATTGATGACTATGGAATTAAGGTAGGTTTGACTAAAGAAGAGTTGAAAGAAGTAAAGAAGAAGATGGGTGAGTGATCTTCTAGGTTGGTAAGTACTACTACTGCAACCCTTCCACATCCTGAAGTTGTGATGGTAGCTATTCCACCTCCTATAGATTGTTCCTAGAGAAAACAGTAGATTCACCAAACTTGATTCACCCCCTAAAGAATAGAGGAATGAAGGAGAAGAGAATAAAGACAAAAAAGAGACCACTAGTGATAGACAAGTGTCAAAACTAGACTTGAAGATGATTGAGAAGAGAGATATTGAGAAAGGGAATCTAGTTTAAGTGAACAAGTACTATGACACATATGAGGAAATCTGATAAAATTAAGATTCAAGATATTGTAGTAAATCACTTACTTGAACTTTCAAGAAAAATCTATTAGTGATAGAGGGAAGTGTACCTGAAGAGTTGTATGGTTGACTTGAAATAAGAACATAGCTAGCACATATTGAAGATGAGACTATTAGAAATCAATCGATTGGTAATATGTTACCAATAGTTTATGTGCAAGAGAGAGATAGAATATTTTGTGAACTAAACCTTTGTTGAGGACCAAGGCAAGATTAGTGAAAATTATGGAAAGAAAATATGAAGAAGTTACAGAAGAGACTTAGAAAGCATTGGATTAGATACTAAAGAGTAATATTGATGAGAAGGCTCCACCTCCTAAACCTACAATGCCTTCATCTTTAGGAAGTGGAGAGAGTTCTAAAATAGCAGAGGCAAGTGTTGTGAAGAGAAAAGATGATATGCAACTAGATTTCTATGTTTCTGTTGTGCCTGTGACACTTGACACTTCACTTGATGAGAAGGATACATTTGAAGGAAGAGTACTTAACGATGAAGTAGAGAACTTAAAGTTAGCACTTGATGATTTTGATGGTCACTATGAGTACCTAGTGAAGATTGCATAAGAAAAGGAAGAGAAGAGCTATTTGGAGAAGAACCTGATGGAAGTTTGCTAGTCTATTTCATGCGACTTGGGAATTCTAAGATCTGCTACATTAAAAGCTAAGAGTTGTGTTTCACATGGAAGGATACTATTTAGTTATTGCATGAACCCCATCATACATATTCAGAACATCGAAGATATTATTGCAAAGGTCAAGACAATATTAAATAGTATGAAGGATAATTGTGAGACCTCCTCACAATCTGTAATGGAAATGGATAGAGAGGTAAAAATTATTTTGGACAAGCTGAATGTATTGGATATAGATAAAGGGAGAGTTACGACAAGGTTTGGTTTGTTGAAGAGTCTCATCACTCCTAAGATATCAATTATTGAAGTTCATTTATCTGACATGGAGAAGACTGCATAAGCATTGAAAAACTCTATGCCCACAAAGTTAAAAGAAACAAAGACATCATCATATGCACTGAATGGACTAATTCATCTTAGTCATTTATTGGTAGAATCATGGAACATAGAAGTGAAGATATTGGAAGATTCCTTTCAAGATATTTTGAAAATGCTGAGAAAGAACTAATTGTATTAATTTTTTTTATGCACCTTTTCAATTATTTTCAAAGGGGGAGATGAGAGAAGGAAAATGATTAAAGGAGAAAAGGATGAAGAGAGAGTTTTTGTGTTGGAACACTTAGTCACTTATTTTGTTGAGTGTTTCCATCAATGCCAAAGGGAGAGACTGTTGGAAAGTGATCTTTTTCGTATGTTATGAGTCACTTTCTGGTTTTCATTTCTGGCAACACATCTGATATATTGATGCATTGGACTAAAGTTAAGTTTTGGTGATTCAGTTCTAGAATTGACTAAGTATAGAATAAAAAATAAAGAGTTGTTTTGGGTATCGAAGATCAAGATTGATGAGTTATGACTAGTGAGCTTAAAGGAAGATACTATGGGGTATTTCTGACCTCCATCTAAGAATGATTTGGTTTTGGTGACAATTACAGAAAGTTAGAGATATTTGAAGACACGTGATGACAACAAAACAACATAATAGAGCAGTTGGATAATAGAAATGATTTAAGGAGTATGTCGTGGACTCCTCGTAAGATAAGTTGGATTATGATTTTGGATAATCTATATTTTGGTTCTGTAAGGGTACTGCCTTTGTTTTTTCTCTTTACATTATTAATTCTATTTTGCTTTGAGAGTCGACTATGTAATATTAGTTAAGTGAGTTGACTTCTTATATATATATATATATATATATATATGAAGACTTTTTGTAAAGAGAAGAGAGATATGATATGAGAGTTGTGATATATATGTGAGATACATGTATGCAAATGGTAGAGAAAAGGATTGATTGAGATCATTGTAGAGCTATTACTGGAACTATTTAAGCATTGAAGATGCTTGTATTGTTCATTACTAAGAACACTTTGTAACAAAATTTTTTTTGTAAGAGTTGTAAGCTTAGTTAGGCTCTAACAAGGTGTTGTGTACATTTAACATGGTTTTTATTTCATTAAGAAGGGAATTTACTATCCAATATTCAGCTCCTAATAGGGCTAGGTCTCCTAACAAGGACATTATACTTTACTGCATTGCTTGTGGGTACCATTCCCACTAGGGTTTTCCCTTCGCAGGGTTTCCTCGACAACAGATAATGGTGTTATGAGTTCTGTGTTATTTTTTTATGTTATTTTCATTTCAACAAGCTTATGGTTTATTTGGAATTGGTTGAAAGTTTATTTTAATTACCATAATACCGATTCACCCCCCTCTCAGTATTACTTAAACCTAATAGAGCTAGTTAGAGATATAAAGTAGTAGGTGACCTTGATAGGAAAACATCTAGTGGAACCTCAAGATAGGTAGAAGAAATATGCAGATGTGAAGATGATTGATTGAGCCTATTTAGTTGGAGATAAGGTCTTCTTGCGAGTGTAACTGCATAAGAGTCCAATCCAATTTGGAAATGGCTCTAATCCTGCACCTCATTTTCTTGGACATTTTGAGATCCTTGCGAGGATATGACCAGATGCTTACCATTTAGTGTTTCCACCTAGCCTGTCACACATCCATGATGTGTTACATGTTTCAGTCTTATGGAATTATATATATGATGAGTATCATGTGATAGATTGGGATGCCTTGCAGGTGGAGCCAGATGAGCAACTGGTTTTAGAGCTAATTTTTATATTGGCTCGATAGACATTGGGTCTTCGAGGCTGAGAGATGGACTAGGTTAGGATCCAGTGGGATTGCTATGAAAAGGTTACAACCTCTTGGGAGGACACATCACAAATAAGATCACAGTACCTTCACCTCTTTGATGAACTCTAGGAGGAAGTTCATGCCTATTGGGGGTCGATGTGAGATCTACCTGAGACTGTCATAGTTTTACTGCTTTATTTTCTATTCTTTTAGTGATAATATGCTTAGACATACCTTGACTATTGAGACTCTTATGTATTTGAGGATTTGTTGATTCATATATTATATATTCAGTACCTGATTATGTAATCAGGGTACACTTGAGGTACTATATATTTTGATTTAGTTTTAGTTTATGATGATGTCATAAATAGAAATAATTGTGTGAATGTAATTATGATAGATATTCATTTAGGAACGCGATGATACATTTATTTAAATTCAAATATAGATATAGTTTATATTTAATGTAGTATTAATGTCATATTATGCTTCATATCATGTTAATTTGGACCTACTGACGTGTACAATGAGTGTGCAGGGATAGTTGACCATTGATCTAAATCGGGGACCCAGAATTGGAACCAATGTTATATTCTGTTAGTTCCAAGGTCATGTTTATACAATGAATCATGGACCTTGTTGTATATGTTTTTTATTCATGAATGTGGTTTGTATGTGTGTATTAAAATTAGTTAATGTGAATGTGATTAAGCCATATCTTTTATTTATTACATTGTGCCAATTTTTGCAAGTGTTGTAATTAAGTTTTAGCATGACTAATTAAGTGAATCATGGATAGGTGTAGGGTTAACTAGGGGTTACCTTAGTGTAGTACCCAATCCTACCTAAGGTTAGTAAGTTTCTAGATGGTAAAATTGACTTAAAAATCCATGGGTTAACTTTAGGTGTAGTTTAGGAGGGTCTTTTAGGCTCCCAGAAGGTAAATAGGGTCAATTTTAGCTACCATGTTGGTTCCCTAGGGGTTAGGCATCATTTTCAACCCATTAAGATTCTCAAAACCCAATTATGAGTCCCCTAAATTCTCCTTTTTCAAAGAAAATTTGAAGAGTTGTGTGGTTTTGGTTTACTTCTCTTTTCTTCCCAAGTTGTATTTAACTCTATTTATGGAGAAGGAAGACAAGTGGGAAGAAAGAGACGGTTAGGGTTACCTCTTATTTGATAGGTTCATCATAGTTTGGAGGTTTTCCTTTATAGGTAAGGTTTTAGGGAGAGCTTGGGTTGTTCACACACTCTCTACCTTTAGAGAAATTTTTAGTTTCAAGGAGCTTTTGCAAGAGAAGGCTTGGAAGGATAGCTCACCTCAACATTTCAGTTTTCCTTAAGCTTTGGAGTAAATTTGGTTCCTCTTAGAGTAAATTTTGATTGTTCATGTATGTTCTTGTTTGGAGCTCCCTTAATGGAGTCCTATGTATATTTTACGCTTTTCAAAGTTTAAGTTTTTAGAGTTTTAAAATGTTGTTTTTATTTTGTGTATATTTTTGTGAATGGTTTTTCATAAAGGTACACTCACCCTTGGGAGGGCAGAGTAACCTTGAAGGGGGCGGTAGGAAATGACTCCAGGTTAGTGAAGATTCTCCCATGTGAGGAGGGAAAGATATGGGGTTCTTGATACCTATGATGCCAAGTATGGCCCGAGGGCATCTGGGGGGCATAAGGAGGTTTATTTTTATGAGTGCATCTAGTCCATGTGTGGCTTGAGGTTTTTTTTTTATACTTTGTCTTCTCCTAATTTTTAGTCTACCACCACCATTTTTTTTCAGGAAGGCCTCTTAGAGACCTTCCTCATGTTTTTCCATGTAAGGGATTTTTACCTTTGTGTTTATTTGTTTGTTTGAGTTCTTGTGTGCTTTGTGAGTTTCTGTTCATATCTTTTTCCATTCTGGATCCCCAATCTTGGGGTGACCTTGAAAATGTCTAGGTTGGGAGGTGAGCCTCCATGGTCAACCTTAGTCTGCAAGGTTTCACAACTAGATGTAAGAGCTTCCAAGCATTTTTATTCAAGGATTTGGAGTTGGAAAATACCATTGTAACCATGTAGTGTTTTTGAATTAAGTGGAAATTTTATTGTGAAAGAAATTGTAAATGGATTTGTCACCAAAATTTTATATGATAATGGAAATGAGATTTTACAGTTATTGCTTTACATATTTTATGCTTGAAAGAAATATTATGCATAATTTAATTTCTAAAATTTTTTAACTTTCCATAAATAGAACACTATGATATTGGTCATAATGTAGTATACTTGGTCTTATTTCAGTTCCCATTGCATGCAAATTATTACTATTATAAATAACAAAAAATATTATCCTTTATAGAAATTTAATAAATTTTAGATATGATTACTGTTCTTTTGAAAAGATTATCAATATTAACACTTAGTAATATTTTATTAAATTTATTAAAAAAAAAATGCTCAAATTGAAAATTTAGTTTCTACAATGTCTTTACCTTATTGACTTAATACTAATTATGCTTTTAAAAATAAAAAAATATTCCCTTAAGTCAGATGTTTTGTATCAGGCTTATTCTTCTATTTCTAACCAGTAAATTTAAAAATATATTTTCTTTATACTATATGCTATGGTCAGAAACTTTGGAGATTAAAACTATATATATATATATATATATATAATATAACAAACATTTAAAAAGAATATTCAAAATGTTAATTTTTTTTAAAATAATGGTTAATGGGTGGGGAGGGCCGAAGCCCTACCCTAACCCTGCGGAATTCCTACCGCCCGGGGCCCATCCATTATGTAAGCACAGTGGCAGGAGAGCGATGGATGTGGCCGGCGCACCTGGCCCACTATGGGTTCACAGTGAGGAGGGTCACACCGCGCTATGCTAGGCCGCTTGAACCCCCTTCTGCTCGGCCCCGCCCATTTATCCTTCCCTTGCGACCTGCTCCACCACGGTGGGGACTTGCAGTGTCGCTCCTCCAACACCAGATTCACCTCCAGCCGCCGTTGTAAGGATATTCCCACCTCGGTTGCTATAGTCTTGTCTACCCTAAAATATTTGGGTGTAGACATAAGATTAAATATATATTTTTATAGAGTAAAGGTTAGATTGATTTTATATCTTTTAATTAAATTTTTATTAGATTTGACTTTGTAAATTATATTTGATTGGAAATGGATTCCAAATGAAATTTCATTTCAATACAAAATCTTTGTTGCATTCTCTAGAGAAAATTATAATTTAAAAAATATATACTAAGTTAAGTTAATATCTTTTTAGATTTGATTTGGGTATTTCGATATAATTTTCAAATTTATATTAAATAATTTCCATTGTGGAGTTTAAGATTGGAATATGTTGGAAGTTTTAATGGATAAATAGGCATTTAAACTTAAATAAGATTAGAAAATTTATTGTGTTTGAATTTATATTCATCTTATTAGTTGAAAAGGATTTGGATTATATCATATTTAATCGAATTAAATTTGTATGTAGGGATAGGAAAGTTTTAACATTATATTAGCAATTAAGTTTATTTTATCCGCTTTAATTGAAACAATGTTATATTACTAGTAACTCTAATATCACTTTTAATGGAATTTTTATGTTTTAGGGTTTTAATGTGACCATTAACTATTTTCATGCATGGTTGACTTTTAGTCAACTATGGTCAAACCTTGGTCTCATGCCTCAGTTTTTGAGCCCTACTATACCCTACAACATAATGCACCTCATAACTGAATCTCACGCTTATCAGAGCATGTTTGATTTTGGTCAACTTTGGTTGACTTTTAGTGAAACTACATCGATTTACTTGTGTAGGCCTCCCTTGTATATTTCAGACCCTTATAACCACTTTTCACAATTATCGGTGCACATTTGACTTTTTCTCAACTCTGGTTGACCTTAGTCAACTCTCTCGATTTGAGTTCCTATTGAAGCATTTAGCTTGGGGATCCCTCTAGGATAGTTCTAGGAACAATTCTATGATGTTTGAATTATAGTCAAACTTGGTCAACCCTTTTCTTGTTGGATCATTGAGTAGTTTTGAACACTTAAGCATGTTTAGAAAATTATTTTCCTCTTCACTGTTTATTGTGCACATGTTATCTATTAGGGATTTTTCTTGTATGAACCACAGTGCTTGAAATGTCTATTTGAACACTATGCCTTCTAATACTGATTCAGAGACAAGAAAAGCCTAATTGCTAAGGACTGGATAAGGTCCTTCTTCATTTTTGAGTTCCACATATACTCAGGCAGGTTTTACCTTTTATGATTGCTGTTTACACAGTATTTTATAGTGTGGACACTGATTTGCTATGTATATTTGTTAAACCAACTTATAAATCACCTTGCAAATGATCAAGCATAACCAGATACAAGATTTAACCATAAAAACTATGATTGTAAATATAGCAAATACCAGTGATACAATGATTTTCATCCTTCTTCCTTTTCTTATAGGAGGGATAACTTAATGGATTCACTTTTCAAGGAATCAATAATATGGACACTGTCCTGCTGACATAGGTCCTTACTGAGTTCAGCTCATTGTTCTAAAAACTTGATTAAATTGATTAATTTGTGTATGACTGAATGGAGAGAACACTTATTCAACAAACTCTAGATCAGTGCCTATTCCTTGGGCAAAGAGTCGATGAAAACACATGTCAACAACATGAAACTAATGCAATACTAAAGGATGCCTTACAAACTTCATACAATCTATATTGAATGCCTTACAAACAATCTTCTGAACTCAATATTTCTTCATTAGATCTTCACAACTATGTCCTGCTCTCTGAAATCATTTACAAAATTTAACTCTATCCTTGAGAAAAACTCACAAATGATTAGACACACTACCTTGTAGTAGGTATATTTCAGATGCCTTACAAATGAACTATACTAGAGCACAAACTACAGTCAAAAGAGACAAGACAATAATGAATAGGAACTGCACTGTATTCTCATTAATTCAAATTGTTTCCAGATATCCAGACAATAAACACAAGAAGTAAACATGAAAAAGAAGCAAGCTTTACAAATAAAATCTCCAAACAAATGGTAACCTGCTCTGGACATCTGCAGGAAAAAACCAAAACAGAGCAAAGGAAAGGAACCCTTACAACTGAGAAAAGAAAGAAAGATATAGAAGAAGGAGAAACGCTAAAAATCTGTCTAGCAAACACCTGTCCTTCTCTCAAATCTGATCTTTACTTGTCATTACAAATATTCAAAATATCTGATTGATTTAATCAATTTTCAACTCCACTTGTCTGAGAAAATATCTGATATTATCCCTTTGCAAATCTTTAAAATATCTCTTCAATTCATCCACTGAGAAGTCCATCCAATATGACCTCATCTGCAAAATATCTTTGAAAATCTGTCACATTTCCCTTTGAAAATCTGATTTCAAAAATCCTCCGGAAAGCTCTTTCAAATTTGACTTGTGCAATAAAATATATAAACATTTGTCTTATTTTCCTCTGTGCAAATCTAATTCCATCCCTCCATCTCAAATTTGCATTAATCCTCTGAGAATCTGATTTTAAAATTTGATTGTCTTTATGTTCATAAAAACCTCCAAGAATGCAAAATATTTTATATTTGAAATAAAAACATTTGCCAAGTATATACTTTACCCTTTAAAATCTGAATATCAATTAAATTTCCTTTTAAAATCAACCTTGTGCATATTTTAAAGTCTTTGAAATTATCACATTTATGCATATTTGCCCTAAAATCACTAGAAAATGACACGTGACATGCTCCCATTGGCTATCACAAACTATGCCCTTTAACTGTGCTTTAACCTTGGTCACCATTTCCTCCTTGTCTCCAAGTCGCTAGATAACTTTAACTTATCTATCATCTTTCGACGACCATGCGACCAGCACAGTCTCACAGTCGCGAACAAATTTTAATTCAACAGTCATTCTTGGGTGACCTGGCGACCAGCACCCATTTTCATGTCATGACAGCTTCCTTTCTCCTTTGGCTACTTCGCGACTAACCGCTAGCGGTCAGTCGCCAAGTTTTGGCGGTCAACTCTGTTGTCTGGCGACTGCGCGACTAACCGCTAGCGGTCAGTCGCCAAGTCTCTGAGCTCCGGCGGTTAACTGCAATTTCACTCCCAACTGGGCGACTAGGGCTTCTGGCAACTGGGCGACCATGCATATCTGGCGACATCGCGAACAACGGCTTCGTTCATTTTCGTAAAAATTTGTTCTTCTGCATTTTTAGGCATGAAAACCGAGGCGGTCGGATGAGGGCGCGCACGTGGATTGCCTCCTCTTCAACTTCAAACTTGTATGTTCTTGTCTTTTCTTATAAACACTTCAGTTTGCTTTTGTCGGATGAATGTGGGATATTTCATTCTTACTGTTTTAAAGCATTTTTGAAATTCATGTCAAAACACTGTCTATGGCCTTTGAAATTTGACCCCTAGCCCTCAAAGGCCTGCCAAGAGCCTCTGGGATTCTCATAATTACCTTAGATGTTTGCATTTTACCATATAAAGATCAAAAAAGTAATTTGCACAGTGAATATGGGATAATGAAAATACACTGTTTCTTCATTTTTGCTGAAAATGTGAAGAGAGTTGCTCATTAATGGGGTTATTTCTCTGCAAATGGAGACCATGAATGGGTTCCATGGGTCAAAACGCCCCTTGCTATGGATTCACATCTGCAAAATCTACTTGGAAACTCTCAAAAAACTTAAGACTTTTTCCAAAAAACTATCAAATACTCCCTGTTTTTCATGTTTCTGAGTTTTTCACTGAGTGCTGCTAACTAATGTCTTTGTTTCTTTTCAAATGAGGGCCACCAATGTCCCCCAAAGATCACGGCGCCACTCCGCATGGAGTCAAAAATGCAGATTTTTGTTTAAAATTTCAAAAACTTCCCTCTGTCGAAACATTGCGCAGACTTTGGCCCTTTGTATTTGCAGTTTATTATGTTTGGAAATAATAAAAACTCCCTATGTTGCATGGCATTTAGTCTTCTAATAGTTTGCAATGTATTTTAATCAAAATGCCCTCCTTACATGGCATGAACCACTCCCTCACTATCTATGGTTGCTGCTGGGTTGATTGATAGCAGAGAAAATGATTAAAAACTGCCCTCCTTATCCTCATTATCTACGCAAACTGCTGGGAATGCTAA
>MU227636.1:2266793-2277198 GCA_018584345.1 Thuja plicata | reverse complement strand
GCAAGCTTTACAAATAAAATCTCCAAACAAATGGTAACCTGCTCTGGACATCTGCAGGAAAAAACCAAAACAGAGCAGAGGAAAGGAACCCTTACAACTGAGAAAAGAAAGAAAGATATAGAAGAAGAAGAAACCCTAAAAATCTGTCTAGCAAACACCTATCCTTCTCTCAATTCTGATCTTTACTTGTCATTACAAATCTTCAAAATATCTGATTGATTTAATCAATTTTCAACTCCACTTGTCTGAGAAAATATTTGATATTATCCCTTTGTAAATCTTTAAAATATCTCTTCAATTCATCCACTAAGAAGTCCATCCAATCTGATCTCATCTGCAAAATATCTTTGAAAATCTGTCACATTTCCCTTTGAAAATCTGATTACAAAAATCCTCCGGAAAGCTCTTTCAAATTTGACTTGTGCAATAAAATATATAAACATTTGTCTTATTTTCCTCTGTGCAAATCTGATTCCATCCCTCCATCTCAAATTTGCATTAATCCTCTGAGAATCTGATTTTAAAATCTGATTGTCTTTATGTTCATAAAAATCTCCAGGAATGCAAAATATTTTATATTTAAAATAAAAACATTTGCCAAGTATATACTTTACCCTTTAAAATTTGAATATCAATTAAATTTCCTTTTAAAATCAACCCCGTGCATATTTTAAAGTCTTTGAAATTCTCACATTTATGCATATTTGCCCTGAAATCACCAGAAAATGACACGTGGCATGCTCTCATTGGCTATCACAAACTATGCCCTTTAACTGTGCTTTAACCCTGGTCACCATTTCCTCCTTGTCTCCAAGTCGCTGGATCACTTTAACTCATCTATCATCTTTCAGCGACCATGCGACCAGCACAGTCTCACAGTCGGGAGAAAATTTTAATTCAACAGTCATTCCTGGGTGACCTGGCGACTTGCATCCAGCGGCTAACTCCATCTGGCGACCTGGCGACCAGCACCCATTTCCATGTCGCGACAGCTTCCTTTCTCCTCTAGCTACTTCGTGACTAACCGCTAGCGGTCAGTCGCCAAGTCTTGGCGGTCAACTCTGTCGTCTGGCGACTGCGCGACTAACCGCTAGCGGTCAGTCGCCAAGTCTCTGAGCTCCCGCGGTTAACTGCAATTTCACTCCCCACTGGGCGACCATGCATATCCGGCGACATCGCGACCAACGGCTTTGTTCATTTTCGTCAAAATTTGTTCTTCTACATTTTCAGGCATGAAAACCGAGGCAGTCAGATGAGGGCGCACGCGTGGATAGCCTCCTCTTCAACTTCAAACTTGTATGTTCTTGTCTTTGCTTATAAACACTTGAGTTTGCTTTTGTCGGATGAATGTGGGATATTTCATTCTTACTGTTTTAAAGCATTTTTGAAATTCATGTCAAAACACTATCTATGGCCTTTGAAATTCGACCCCTAGTCCTCAAAGGCCTGCCAAGAGCCTCTGGGCTTCTCATAATTACCTTAAATGTTTGCGTTTTACCATATAAAGATCAAAAAAGTCATTTGCACAGTGAATATGGGATAATGAAAATACACTGTTTCTTCATTTTTGCTGAAAATGTGAAGAGAGCTGCTCATTAATGGGGTTATTTCTCTGCAAATGGAGACCATGATTGGGTTCCATGGGTCAAAATGCCCCTTGCTATGGATTCACATCTCCAAAATATGCCTTGAAACTCTAAAAAAACATAAAACTTTTTCCAAAAAACCATCAAATACTCCCTGTTTTTCATGTTTCTGAGTTTTTCACTGAGTGCTGCTCACTAATGTCTTTATTTCTTTTCAAATGAGGGCCACCAATGTCCCCCAGAGATCAGGGCGCCACTCCTCATGGAGTCAAAAATGCAGATTTTTGTTTAAAATTTCAAAAACTTCCCTCTGTCCAAACATTGCGCAGACTTTGGCCCTTTGTATTTGCAGTTTATTATGTTTGGAAATAATAAAAACTCCCTCTACTACGTGGCATTTAGTATTCTAATAGTTTTCAATGTATTTTAATCAAAATGCCCTCCTTACATGGCATGAACCACTCCCTCACTATCTATGGTTGCTGCTGGGTTGATTGATAGTAGAGAA
Source organism: Thuja plicata (assembly GCA_018584345.1). NCBI lineage: Eukaryota > Viridiplantae > Streptophyta > Pinopsida > Cupressales > Cupressaceae > Thuja > Thuja plicata. The sequence goes on along the minus strand of MU227636.1, from coordinate 2,275,104 downwards.
AATGATTTAAAACTGCCCTCTTATCCTCATTATCTATGCAAACTGCTGGGAATGCTAAGTTTTAAGGAAGCATTCAAAACAACACTTAACTTTCCCCCAATGTCTGCAATTTTAATGTTTAAAACACAATCCTTTCATAGCAATTAGCGCAGGAAAGAGTGCATTGAAGTTTAATCCTTTTTCCTTTCAAAACTTTCAAAACATAACACAACACTCTTTCAATGTTTGCGTTGATTACTCTACATTCAATGTGTTTACAGATTCCACTCCACTATTTCTGGTCTCCATTACTTAGCACAAACGGCCGACAAATGTTATTGGCATTCGAAATTTCAATCACGGATCAACCATCAAAAGCTATACTTGAACAAACAAGTAGGCCTCCGGTGAATTTGAAAATTGCTATGTGTATTTTACTCGGTAGAATGATGTGGTGATCCATTCAGAACATAAAAGATACCTGAAAAGCTTATTTGATATGTAGTTGCAAGTGATCCCAAATGAAAATGCAACTGACATCAAACTTATAATTCGGACATGCAGACTTTTCGACAGAATGCTGAATGGAAGAGATCCGAATGGATTAGACGGATTGTCATTTGCATCACTCAAAAACAATCCTGCACTATTGCCTCTTACCTACAATTCCATATTTTAAATTTTGAGCATTAAGTACAAACCGGTGACATTTATAATCATTTCGACACTTCTGCAGTTTGATCACAACTACGGCAACTGGCCTTCGGAACTGTCTTTGAAAAATAACATAATGATTTGATTAGACCTTGCCCTCTGACATGCACATTATCTGATCTATAAAATATCATTCCCCAAAATGGCATCTCATGAATGTACCCGAGTCGAAAGATATTAACCTTTGAAATTGCCATTTTTATTCTACTCCTTCAAACATACTGTCAAAAATGATTTTTAATCGCCGTAATTGATTTTAAAAGGATGAAAAATGGATTAATAGGGGGCTCAAATCTGAACTAGAAGTAGTATGTTAGCTTTGCAAGACAAAGCAAAAATAAATTTGTCAAAAGAATCAACCGGCCAAAAGTTATTCACTGGCAAAGTAGGCCATTTCGTAAACTTAACTCTTTTCTGCACTGCAAACTGAATAAACTACCTTTGAAACTGAACTCATAGGGTCATCAAAAAGATCTTCCAGAAACCCAACCTCTGGAGTGATATGTAGAACATGACTCCTCAGTTGTCTTCCTCTGAAAAGAAACTTCTGAACTGATACCGATCTGCAAAGATAGCACTTTAACACTTGTTGAATTTTAACACAGTAAATATGCAGAAATCGGGTTCGAAATCGGCAAAGAAAAGTGATCAACCAGATTGGTCAAGGATTGGGAATCTTCAAAGGAGTTCATTCCTAGGTCTATAATGCAGGTCAACCTTCAATTATCCAAAATTTTCACCCGGGTATAGACTTTCAAAAGCTCAAAGTGGGTCACTTAGTAATTCACAGGAAATCAAATTTAATCACTATCAGAATGGTTCTTGAAAACTTGTCATCTGACTTCATAAAGATCTGCAGACTGGAAAATATGGAGTGTGTGACCACTAGAATATAGTACAAAAGGAATTTTATCAATTGGGTCAACTGGTCAGAAGTTTAACATGTCAAAAAGGGCTAATTAGATTTTGAGACAAGACAAAAATGCAGACAGTTCATGAACAACCAACTTTGGGAAGTATGAAAACTTATCAAACAGATTTGGACTGACCTGAGGTTTAAAACATAATCTCTCTGATATGCATGATAAACATTCCCAAAGTGGCGAACTATGAAACTCAACAGGGTGTAAGATACTCAAAAGCAAAGTAGGCTCTAGACAGCAAATTGACAATTTAGCAAAATGCAAAATTAGGTGACCCCGTCAAAATGACTACTCCCTAAACATGTCAGAATTGGAAATCAGGAGCTGGGACCCACTGCATATATCAAATGAAAGGCATTAAAGCCTCTCCCCAATTTGTATCTCATAAAAATCATCCGGACACCTTTTGCAAGCACTCTAACTGAGTCTTCTCACACAAAATTTTCAAGGGTACTTACTTTGCTTGTCTGAAAATTTAACATGGTCACTCCAAATTTGTTCCAAATTTAGGAGTACCAACATTATCCTTGAGATAGTTTAGTAAACCTTAGCATGTTTTAAATTTTTATGTTGGTGTGTTTTTGCCCAAATTTTGGGCATGCCGCTTTGTAATATAATCTTCTTCTAGGTAGACCATGGAGTCATTCCACTGGTGTAGTCCCATCTACCTTACATAAATCTATCAAATTTATTCATGATGATCAAGTAGTTATAATAAATACTGATCAAGCATCCCTCCATTTTATTACAAGGATAAGGCTATTCAGTCTTCAAGTTGTACTACTTTCAAAATTCTTGTTACTTCATCATCTTTAGGCACTATTACACTGCCATTTGTTCTTAATCCTAAGGATGTTTCTAACTTCCCTTCTTCTTAATAAAATGCATGCCTTTTTTGTGATAGGGGTCCTTTACATTAAACTGGCCCTATCCACTTGGACATTCCAAAGATTTCATTCATACATGCTTTTGAGGATGATCATTCTTCTATATTGTAGGATAGTGCAAACATTGTCGACTATGCTGATGATATTTATCCTCCCCCTTTTGAGGAGTTTCAATCCTGCTATGGTCTAGAATTAAATATTCTTTGTACGAATGGGTATGAAGGAAAGGGTCTTGGACACATTGAACAAGGAACCAAGGTCCCTTTGGAACTAAATCCTCACTCTTCTATGATGGGTTTAGGTTACAAAGATTTTCCTTTGTCTAATGTTGGCATTTGGTGAAGATGACCTATGTTTTGATCATGGTATTGTATTGGGGTGTTTTCATTTCTGGCAACATGATGTATTAGAGATGAGAGATCAGCTACAATGATGGTGATGAAGATTCAATAGAAGAATTGACTAAGTGAATAGTCAATTAGGTAAAGAATTGTGAGTGGCACTCAGACAATTAAATCTGGAGTTGGAAATTGAGTTAAGGTTTGCGATCATGCAATTATCATCTACAAAGGTATATCTGCCTATTTCTATGATCACATCATTTATTTTTAATAATTATTCAAGTTATTGATGATTCAAGTGACACTAGTAGGAAGAACAGAGGATAGTACGAACAAAGTGTGATTGGATCAGTTTACCGATCAATTTAATATTAGTTAATGATTGTTTGTGACCTGATTTATATTGTATTGACTTTATTAGGTTGAACAATGTGTTTTAGCAAAATTGGATTTGAATTTTAGGTTGGTGGGTAAAAAATTTTAGGCTTAAGGATGACTTGTATAACGTGTTATGAAAGAAGGATGAATTTGTGAATTAGGGTTATGGTTGTAGGCATTAGGATTAAAATTGATGACTTTTTGGAGATGGTTGATGTCTAAGGAAGACCAGTGATTAGAGATGAAATAGTTTTTTCAGATAGAAAGGTCATATTCAGATAAGACATTCTTGAGTCTATCTCAAGAACAACCCTAAGAGGTTTGCAAGTTAAAATCCTTTAACAAAGTCACTCTTAACAGGGTGGGCAGGATCGTTAACAAGATCTGGAGTGTAAAATCCTTTAACCAGGTGACTCTTAGTTCAAGAGTCTGAAATGTCTTAATGGAGAAGTCTTTGACAAGTCTTGTTAGCTTCTAACCAGGCTAAAATAGTCTTAACTGGGTATACCCCAAATAGGGTGCTTTTAATAGCTCCTAGCACGGAAAATTTCTTGGTTTACTAGTGAAATTTTTGGGTACCATTTGACATGTAGTTTTGTTTCTCTAAAAAGGGTTTCCAGAGAAAAATATTGTGTGCTATGTCTATTTGATGTGAATGGTTTATGTGTTAAGTTTTTATGTATTATTTTTTTGCATGGTTGATCTTGTGGAAGATATTTAAGTTTTGTATCAGTTTTGTGCATGCACTAATTCAACCCACCCCTCTCTCAATTCTTTTGAACACTAATAATTGGTATCAGATTCAAGTTCCCTTGAATAAGTCTAACAAGATGGGTAGGATCCTTAAGGCAAATATGGAGGGTTTGTTGAAACACAAAAGGCAACTCCAAGAAGCTTAAATGCTCATTAAGGAGTTGAAGAATCAATTGAAGCAGTCAAGACCTAAAAGATAAGAACTAGTTGAAAAACTATATGAGATTCAAGATTACATTGAGGTATTGTCTAAACAAAGTGGATTTAACGAATCTAAAGAAGCCCTAGAAGCCATGAATATGGATATTGAAAAGTTGAAAAAGGATAAGAAAAATATCCAATGAGATATGCAAGCCCAATCAATTAGAATGAGTGAAGAATTGAAAGAAAAAAGATTTGTAGAAGATGTAAGGAAAGTTTCATATGATGCCCTAAAATCCAAAGATGAAACCCTAGAGGCTAAAATGCACAAATTTTTTAGATCTAAACAAGAGGTTTCTACATTGCAGGAACATTTACATGATACAAATGAAGAACTTCAAGAATCCCTCAGATTGAATGAAGATCTGAGAAATGAGAATGAGAAACTAATAGGAGAGTTGAATAATACTAACAATCTGATAAATAAATTGAATGAGTAATGTAAAATTTGACGAAAAAATGAGGAATCAAAGAAGAACAAAAGAGACCATAGGACTTGGTTACAATGGTAAGACTACTTTTGAAGTTGGAGAATCCTCTCGAACAAAACAAATTAAGTAAGAAGGAAATTATCCACCGAAGGTAACACAAAGAACTTCTACAAACCTATATGTTTTAAAAGTCATAAGGTAGGACATACTACAAATGTATGTAGAAGTAGGTCTGATAATAAATATAGTAATTTTGATGGATATTACTATAACTGTAATAGGTATGGTCATACTTCTTATGATTTTAGATCTAAATTTAGTAGTAGATCTAGTAGCTTTGGTGGTTACTATTACAACTTTAACAAATATGGTCACAAATCTAAACAATGCAGGACAAGTTTGAACAATCAAAGGTCACCAGTGAACCGATAAAAACTTTATCAAAGAGAGAGGTGAATGGTTCAAACTTTCTTAGTTTGTGGTAACTATGGACACTTAGCTGTGAATTGCAGAATGAGAATTGCAAGATGTAATGCTAGAGCTTGGAAGTCAACTGGCATGGCATATTTTTTTTGTCATAAGATTGGACATATAGAAAGGAATTGTAGTTCAAGGAACCAATCATTAAATTGGTCAAGAAATCACAAAGGGAAGTAGATTATGAATGTAGAAGAATTCATGAATGAGAGGAACAAGGTTTGGAAGAAGAAAGAAGAAACACATCCATCAGAGAAATCCACATCTCCATCGGGTGTGGAGAATTCATAATCAAACACAACTATCATATGGATTAGGGGGAGAAATTATTGTTGAATCCATCTTTCAGATCCCCTGAAGCTGTGTGGTAAGATCTATCAACAATTTAAGATGCATTAAGAGTTTCTAGAGTGTATTATGAAGTTTTGATGAATTGTATGATGTTTTGATCATTAGTAGTGAGTTTCTCGTCAGTCATTGAAAAGGTTAACTCTACCACTTAGAGAATTTATTGCATGTGTGTGAAGGTAGATAAAAATGTATTTTTTGATTTCATTCCCACCTTGCGCATTGTGTAAGTTGTTTTGAAACTAAAGGTGCATTATTTGAAGTGTTTTCTAGGATTCAAGAGGCAAGAAAAGATTTTGTATGTTGATCTACAAGAGAAAATTTATCAGGAATTGTCAAGTTCATTGGAATAAGCCTTGGTTGTCAAAAAGTTTAAGGTACTTATCAAATAACTGTTTGCATTACATTGGAAATTTGAGATGGCTACACCAAATTTGATAGATATAGTAGAGAGATCATGACAATTATTTAAGTTACATCCTTTTAAGTGTATGAAAAATTTGATTAGGTGCATTATCCAGTGTTCCCTACAGAGTTCTAAATAAAAAAGATGTCAGAGGTTTCAATCATTGAAAACTAGAAGATTTAGTGTCAGATGCCATTCATTTCTAGTATGAGGAAATGTGTGATTATAATATGTTTCTAAAAGATGAAGATAAACGCATAGAGGAAAAAGGTTTTCATTACACAGATAGATATCCTAACAAGTTTGAGGATGACCAAGCTAGGTTTGTCTTGACCAAAATCCATGACTACTTCATGTGACTATATAGACCATAAAAAATTACAAAGGAGGTCATTCATGTTTTTAATGGCCTATGCTCAACTGACAGTGTACCTGTTCTTCAAAATAATCCAAAGGAAGAATTAATAAGAGTGACAAATTCAAGATGGTATTTTCATCCAATGATTCTTAATGATATAACTGATGAAGAGGTGAAGTATGTTTCTATGGTTATCAGTTTTAAGGTTTATCTCTCTAGTAGGTTTAATAGCATAGCTAGTGGTTCTATTCATACAACACATATGATAATGAACAATAATGAAGACTATGACTTAGAATAAATCTTGAGGGAGTAATTGTTGGTGAACATGGAGAAGATAAAGAAAGATAAAAGGCTAAAATTCAAATATGGCCAAGTAATCATGTGTTTATTCTTCTATTTTGTGAATATTTTTCTAGGAATAGGGAATTTCACTTTGAATAACGATGTTCTAGTATCTGTTCTAATTAATAACTACAAAAAGTTGCTGGATAATAGATTCAAAAGCATAATTTGGTGCTATTTGAAATATTTTTAGAATAAAATGCATGAAAGAGAATTCCATCTATTATTGTAGAGAATTACAAGGATATCATATGTTTCATGGTTAATATTGATACATGTGTGATGGAATCAGTTAAGCCCATAAATTCATGGGTAATGCCCATGTGATACTAAGTGGAAGGAAATATATTATCTCTGTATGTATACAACCTATTGGCTCAATCGGTAGACCTTGAGACACAAAGATTTGGAACTTATGAAGAAAAATCTCTGAACGTTCACAATGAGTTAATGAAACCTATAATTGAAAGGAGAGTAAAGAGAGACATTAAAAAATTGATGATGAAGAAAGGTTTCACTATAGAATATTTGAAGAAGAATATAGAAAATCATGTTCTAGAACAAGCTAGCACATCTAAAGTAGTAGAAGTTGAATTTGAAGAATTGGGTCAACCTATATTATCGCAATCAATAGACAGACCCGAAGCACAACTCAATTAAAGAAGGAGAAATATTTTCCTCTGTTAATTATAAAGAAGAAACCTTCAATTAGTGGAAAGCCAAAGGAAACTACTATAAGGGAGACTCTTAGAATTGCTAAGTTGACAAGGAAGAGGAAGAAGGAACAAGCTCAAAGTGAGAGGAAAGGAGTAGATGAAGAAAGTGAGGGTACTGAATCAAAAATTGAGCGGAAGGAGCTTAAGGGAGAAGGAAAGAAATCAAGGGTAGTAGGTGCCCCTACCACTAAGTCTATTTAAGGTAAATATTATAATTGATTTTGTAAATTTATATCTCTTGAAAACATAATGATTAAAGTGAAGAGTCATGGTGTGTTGGTTGGAATCAAAAAGTATTATGACAAGGTGAATGAACAAGGAAATAATTTTTATAACTCATTAGAGTTGCAAAATTTATTGAGATTGAAGCTAGAAGTCTTGCAACAGGGAGTGAAGGAGGCATAAAAATCTTTGGCCTTCCCATATGTCTTTACTATTGATGGTTTGGAAGAGCTAGCATTTTTTTAAACTGAAGACATGAGATAATGATCTACAAATTTTGAAGGTCAAATTTAATGATATTTTGAGTAGAATTTAAAGAGGTGATACTAATCCTATATAAATAAAATTATGACACTTTTTTCATACTTTTGTCATTTTTGTCAAAGGGGGACATAATGTATGTATGATGTACTTTAGCTGAAATTTGGCTAGTTATTTTTGTTAGGTTCATGGGATATAGTATGCATGATTGTAATTCCTAGGGGAGTTTGTTTGAAATTACCAATAGTTGGTAGCTGAATTTGTTTACTAAAAATGCATTGTAATGTATTTTCATTTCTACAGTAGATTTGACACTTAGGCAAATTTCATGTTTATTTTTCTAAGAGTTGCCATCAATGCCAAAGGGGGAAAATATTGGAATTTGGTTAAGATAATATTTTTTTTTTTATCATAGTATTGTATTGAGGTTTCTGTTAGAGGTTTTGGTTCCATCGTTTCGATAGTTTTTTTTTCTGTTGAAGTCCGATGTCCTGTTTTGCCTTCCGGGAGTCATATCTGGCTCATCCGGACTCCTTTTTCGGCAAACGAGATATCGTCGGAAAGATGATTC
>MU227636.1:2181630-2264256 GCA_018584345.1 Thuja plicata | reverse complement strand
TGTTAGAGTAATAGTATATCGAGGTTACTAATTTAAATCCTTATGATCTAATTAGTACCTTCCCTATTCACTCTAGTTTGCTTAAGCTAACCTTAGGTAGTTTCTATTTCTGTTAGTTTCCCTTTTTAGGGTTTCGGCATCCTTTATAAGGATTGTCCGCTTTGTATTTCTTAAGGAGATCAGTTTGTAATCTTTATTGTGTTAATAGAAATTATTTCTGTCATAATGGATTTGGGTTCTCTTTCATTTTGGCCGCCATAGCTTTCTGATTCTGTCTTCTCTCTTCTGTCTTCTTCTTCTGTGTAATGGTCTTGCATGCAGGTGATCTTGGTTGCATTGCGTTTTAGCAATCTCAACAGTGACAATGCTCCTAATCCTAATAAGTTTTAGAAACCTAACAATTATGTCAAGATTAATAAACAGACGAATGTGGTTTCTGATCAAGTTGCACCTACATCTAATAGTGCTTCTACATCCTCTACTTTTTGTATGAATCGTATGTTTACTCCTCTCTCTGAAACTTTGCATTCTATAATGAGTAGGGTGTTAAGTTCTAGTATGATTACCTTACCTCCTATTTGACCTCTTCTTCCTACCATGATATCTTCAAAATCCTTTGATTCTAAAGCTTTTTGCCAATACCATTGCCAGAATGGCCATGAAACTGAAAAATGTTACACTTTAAAGCATAAGATTCAAGACTTGATTGATTCTAAAGCTTTATATGTTGATAATTTTTATGGTAATGGGAACAAATCTATTTCTCCTCTTAATCAAAACCTCCAAATTTATACCAATCCTTTACCTACACATGATACTAACACTATAGCTCAACCATCTTCTATAGATATTGTCTATGATTCAAAGATGGATGCTCTTAATAACATTGTTAATCATGTGGAGAGTGTTGCACCATCTAAAATTATTTTTCAAGATCCTGCACCTCCAGTTCAACTTCTAATTCCGCCTAAAACACAAACTAAGGATAAGCGACCTAGGGAACTTTTGATTACCTTTGATAATTTTGAAATGATTATGGCTCCTGATGGTCCCTTTTATATCTATGCTAGGATTGCTAAGATACCTACACATGGTTGTCTAGTTGATCCCACCTCTTTAATTAATGTTATTACTGAAGAAAATATTTTCATGAAAGGATTACAACATGATTTTTATGACTCATCTGATGCATGGATCCAAACTTGTAATGGCTTTCTTTATCCTACACTTGGTTCTATTACCTTACCTGTTGAACTTTGTGGTAAAGTTGTAGATACTATCTTTATTATTATTCCTACTTCTGATCAATTTCATATCAAATTTGGTTTACCTTGGATAACTGCTATGCATGCTATTGCTTCTCCCATTCATAAATGTCTTAAGTTCATTCATAATGGAGAAGTAAAAACAATTAATCATAGTTTGTATCAACCATCTAGGCCGAGGGATTGTGATACGCTAGATTTCTTTTGGCCTTAATTACCTAACTCATGTCCTCCTTGCCCTGATCATCTCTTTCTCTCATATCAAGTTTACAAACATCACAAAATTGCTGAGTTAAGTATGCCGCGGATTGATTCCAACCGTGGTCTTTTTCCTACTCCTGCAATACCTCCTTTATCCATTACTACTAATAAAATTGATCAAAATCCTAGTCTTCCATTACAACCTATTGAAACTCCTCCTATAGAACCTGTGAAGGAACCTGTCATCATTCCTCCTAGTTCTCAGCATGTGTAAAACAAAGTTAAACGTAAAAATTCTACTAATGAACGTCATAAGAAGCATAGAGCTAATGCTAGAGCCTGTGCTTCTATGATGCAAAACTCTTTACCCACCTTTGATCAACCTATGCCTAATGCATTGGATGCTACTATTCATGATATTAAGACAAGTGAGTATGATGATCCTATTCACATCTTGGATCCTATTTCAATCAATCTTGATGAGGAGGACACTCTTGATGATCCTATTGATATTAGTGATGAATATGAGACCATTGATCTTGATAATGATTTAGCTCATATGCTTTCCACTCAATTAACAATTCAACCTAGTAATGAGCATTGTGATTCTCAAGAGGATCCTTGTTTGGAACTGGCTATCATTCCTACTATATTGGATATAGTCCCTCTTGCAAGTTGTCCACCTACCCTAAATAACATCAACCAAGATGGGGAGGGTTGACAACATGCTTGATTGGCTCATCCTTTATGGTAGCCCTTTTTGTGTTGTATGTTGTAATGTGCTTCCCCTGTAATATGTTGCTAAATTTTTGTTAGATTCTTTTACACGACCCTTGTTACACTATTGGTGCAAGGTGATGAAGGAATCAAAACTGTTGTTCAATTCCTCTATATGTATCTATATTCTTCTATATGTTGTTTTATGTTATGTTGTACTTGTGATATTGTTTGTAACTATTTTCCTTGTATAATCTGCTTGGATCTATGACATGGTAGCACTAATTATTTTTGGTCTCCAGGTTGTGTTCCAAAAAGATTCCTCTTCGTAATTCTTAAGTATCTTTCCTCCTTTGTGATTGTAGTTCTACTTTCTTTGGGGAATGATGTCAATTCATTTGCAATAATATAATATTTCTATGTACATGTTATCTTATGATCATACTGACCCCACATTAGGTAGAACCCTCTTGTGTTCTTATGTATGTTTATGTTTTATTTCCCATGATTTGTCTTCCTTTGGGGGCATCTCGCAGAGGAAACGTAATCCGTAGAGTTGTTTATGTTTTCGTTAAAACCCTTGCTCTTGTTAAAGTGCTAGCAATGACTTTAATGTGGGGGCATACACTCTACTCACTTTTTACACACACACACACATTAAAAATAAGTTTTCAAATACTTAAAACTTTTCCCTTTATGGATTAAAAGAAACTAATCCTTAAAGCATTGTCATTTTACTTAGGATCTCTCGATCCCTCCAATTTAAATTTACACAGATCTCTTGATCCCGCCAGTTTTCAATTTACAATGTTTTGATCCCTTTAATACTGGACCTTCCTGATGGGTTGACTAGTGAGTAGCCACATTCACTAGGCAGTTCAAATCCATCTTTCCACTTACACTTTTGTGTGGTTCACAATGGGACATAAGTTCTCATTGGGCGAGATAATCACACCCTTTTTTTCCTCTCTCCTTAACTAAGTGATGTATCTCTTATTGTGATCTTAGGGTTGATAAAAACTTAAGTCCCTTGGGGTCTTGAGGTTTTCTTTATCCTTTCTGATTCCAATAAGATTGTCTTTACTGTATAGTCTCCTTTACCAAGAGTTTGTGTTGAACTCATACTCTTGCTAAAGTGGGGGCTAAATGTATAGTCAAAAAATAGAAGCACTTCCATTTTAGACTTGTTTAGCCTTTCAAGTAAGTGGTTTGGGGTCATGACAAGCACCTTGATCAGGTTCCTAATCTTGACACAGCTTCCCGCCTATTTTTCTTTTCTGTCCACCATTTTCTGACCTAATTTCTGCATTCTAGGATACAGACCTGTGTTTCTAGGATTCATGGACAGAGTTGACCTCCTAGGATAGGGTCAACCTTGGCCCTGACCTAGGAAAGGGTTGACCTCAGCCCTATCCTAGAATAGAGATGACCTTGACCCTGTCCCAGGGTCCAAATCCTAGGAACTTTCAGTTTCCCGGATGTCGGTCCTCACAAAAAAGTTCTCTCCTGCTTCCAGGTCGGCTATTTTTGGTTTCGAAGCATTGATTCCTAAATTTAATTTAATATAGGTCCTCTCCTAAGGGTAAATGCTTTAATGGAAATTTAATCCTCCTATGTAGGCCTCCTTAGAAGATTGTACCCTAGTTTCATATAAAAGGGAAGCTTTCTCTCTCATTTTCTCTAAGTCTTCTAATTTTGATCAAGCATTCTCAAATCACTTTCAAGTGTGATTCAAGCAAGCTAAGGAGAAATATTTGAAGCAAGCATTCATCCATTCAAGCATCCCTTTTCATGAAGGAGATCCATTGGAAGCCATTAAAGGATTCAAGTCACAAGGTGCCCTTTTAGTGATCCCTCCATCCATCTTCTTCCAAGCCCTTTTCAAGATCAAGAACCCATTCAAGACTTGGTGTTGGAGATCTACAAGAAAGAGATTGAAGACATCCTACCATTCTACATTCCATATTTTGAAGCATACTTGTGGATTCACGGATTCAAATCTGCCACAAGGACTTTACAAGAAAGGTGAATTTGAGTTTTTCCTTTGTTATCTTTATGCAATTTCAATTATACATTAAGGTTAATTCCAAAACTGGGGTTTGACCAAGGCAAACCCCTCCCCCACAACAAACAAACCTTTTTTCTTGTAGGTACAAGTTCAGGACTGTAGATTTAAGACTAGATGTGGATACCCTTTTCAGTCTTCTTTTAGACAATGTGAATAGGGACACTTTTAGATCTTTGTAGGATAGGGTTGGCATTTGTGGTACAGGGTCAACCTTTTTCATAAGACGACATTGGATCAGAAAAATATTTTTGGGTTTTGTTTGTCACTGCGTTGCAGTTCGAGATCAACTATTATCATTTCTAGAAACAATCTACAGACCTCAGAAATTAGCTATCTTTGATATGCAATTTTGTAAGGTTAGTTATTTCTCCTATCCCTTTTCAATTACTATCACTAATCATATTTAATCAATCAATTTAAAGAATTTAAGATCCCCCTTGTTCTCTTTCCAAATAGTTGATTCACTTGTGCATTAACCCTTCTACTTGGGTTGATCAAATCGGATCTCCTATTTGTGTATTTGAGGGTGAAAGAAAGGAGCATCTTATCTTCTCCTAATCACAATTACAATATACAATCAATATCAAACTCAATTACGTGTAAGATGTGAAATAGGGTTAAGGAATTCAACACACTTTAATCAAACCAAACCCCCTTTTCAATCTTTACATTTTGTCCTTACCCATTATTTGTTATATTACAGGTCCAAAATACTATGACCACTTGGAATAAAGTAAGGAATTCTATATATAGTGTATATATAGTGTGTGGAGTGTGTGGGTGTAGGGCAAGCAAGAGAACATTCAGGCCCTAGGTGAGTACTGGTTACTTTGGTTAGGGAAACTAAATAGTATAGTAGCAATGGTGATTGCTTTGTGATGGGTCTGTGCTAATAAATGATAGAGGATTGTAGGGGCATGTAATAAAAACATTCTGATGGGAGGAAAATTTTAGAGGAGCTCATTAGATCAGTTAAAGAAAGTAACAAAACTAGACTAGTATTCATGACCTAGAAACCCTAAATTTTAGGGGTTTGGTGAAAGTCCACTGTACTGACAAGGTGGGAACTTAAAACCTAGATAATCTCTAAGGTTAGGAAAAAACCACAAGGAATATGTAATTTTATTCTAGGGGTGTTAAGGAATTTTTAGAGAAAATCCATATTTTCACTATTTTGGAGGGCTAATAGGCCATAAAAGGCTACAAGGCCTAGAAGACTAGAATCTTGCACCCGATTCAAAATAGGATGAAAGATCCTTAAGATTGGATCAAGAAGTGTTGAGAGAGATTAGAAAGGAGTCAAGAATCCAACTCACAAGAAGGAGAGTCAGTTGGAAGGTTAGATGACCAAAGTAAGCCATGAAAGTGTGAAGCTATGGTGAAGGGTTTTAGTGAAGGATTGAACTTGGTGGAGATCTCATAGTGTGGTAGTGGATTAAATTAGGATCCTCTAGTTATGGTAGTGAATAAGACGCTAAGAAAGACCAAGAAAAGGTGTAGGGGAGAGAAAGGAAGCTCTAGGAGAGGGAGATCCCCATCCAATTGGTATAAGAGCCATTGAAAGGCTTGGGATTTGGTTGGTGTATGTCAGAGAGGAGCGAATCCATAGGTGAGAATATCATGGTGACTAATGTTGAATTGGAAAGGGACTTGTCTTAGAAGAAATTCAAGAACAAGCTTCTTGAAGAAGCAATGGAAGAAATGAAGATAAAGATTGTAGAAGTTGTAGTGATAGCCAATAAGATGATGGACCAGATGAGTGAAGATAAAGAAAAGGGGAAGAAACCAGAGAGGAGGAGATAGAACTAGAGCCTGACCCTCCTCGACCTAAGAAACCATTTCTCAAGGCACTCAAAGCATTGAGTGCGAAGACTCTAGAAGGCATTCCAGTGTTATCTGGTAAGATGGATGCAAAGAGGGTCAAGGAATGTATCAAAGGTTTGGAAAACCACTTTGAATGTGATGGGATCATAGAAACATGAAAGGTGAAGATAGCCAAATATAGGCTAAGAGGGAAAGCACTCACATGGTGGTAGTTCGTGCAAGAAGAAAGAGATAAAGAGGGAAATAAGCCCATAGAAAATTGGAAATAAATGGTGCCAAAAGTGAAGGAGAACTACCTTCTAGACCACTTTGACATTTAGCTACACAAGAAGAGGAAGAACCTTAGGAAAAGGGATCTAAATGTGCCATCATATACTGAGGAATTGCACAAACATTATCTTAGATGAAGAATATAGGAGATAGAGGGAATCAAGGTTTCTCGATACCTTAATCGATTAAGATAGAATATACAAGAAGAACTCAGTATTTTACCCTAACTTCCATTCATAGTTGTTTTCAAACGGTTTTGAAAGTGGAAGAGAAACTTAGGAAGAAGCAAGATTCTAACTCTAGAGGTAGAGGAAGGGGTAGAGATAATAGAGGTGGCCAAAGAGCAGGCACAAGTGGAAGAGTTAATGACAATAGAAGTCAATGTGACTCTAAATATACAAACAAAGGACATGAATCAGGAAATTAGGGTGGATACAATTAAGGAAGAAGTTCTTATAATAGTGGAAGAGGAAGATCAGGGGGTTTTGGAAGAAGTTCTCACTTTCCTTCCATGAAATGCTAAAACTATGGTCAGATGGGGCACCCTGCATATAGGTGTCTTGACAAACCCTCAGCTTCATAAGGAGAGAAGAAGATAACCTATGTCCAAGAGGAAGATTGTTCTAAGAAATCAGAGGTGAGTCTAGATTCAGAGAAAGGAGAACACCTCATGTTGAGAAGGATTTTGATTATGACACCCACCAAAGATGAGCATAAGTAGAGAAGGCATCTCTTTAGAGTCAAGTACAAGATATTGGGGGAAGTGTGTAAGGTAATCATTGATATAGGATCCATAGATAATGTCATCTCTGAGGAGGCAGTGGAGAAGTTGAAGCTCACAAAGATTCCACATGTGTGTCTTTATAAAGTTACATGGTTAAACAAGGGCCATAACATCTTGGTAAATGAGCAAGTGTGGGTAGAATTCACCATTGGTAAGTATCAAGACAAGATACTTTGTGATGTGTTGCAAATGGATGCTTTCCATCTGTTGCTTGGTAGACCATGGTAGTATGATAGGGAAGCTGTCCATAATGGGAAAGAGAACAAGTAATCCTTCAAGAAAAAAGGGGTAACTTTTAAAACTCAGTCTTTGATAGAGGAAGACATAGTTGAGAAGATAGAATCTAGTACATTATTGATGAGTGGGAAGGAATTCCTAAAGGATCTGAGAGATGAAGAAGTAGGCTATGTAATCATGTTAACGCCAAAGGATGAGGAGACTCATAAACATGCACCTATACCAGCAGAAGTGAGACACTTGTTGGATCAATTCAAGGATATAATATGTGAAGGTACACTAGCTACACTACCACCAAAGAGAGAGATAAGTCATCAGATTGAATTCATACCAGGAGCATCTTTTCCAACCAAGGCTGCATACGAGATGACACTAGAGAAAAAAAAGGAAATAGCTAGGAAAATAAAAGAACTTTTGGACCAAGGGTTGATTAGAAAGAGCATATGTCCATGTGATGTCCCAGTGGTGTTGGCTCCTAAAAAGGGAGGTAAGTGGAGGATGTGTACTGATTCTAGGGTTGTAAATAGGATAAGTATTAGATATAGATTTCCTATTCCTAGGATAGAAGATTTGATGGATTGTTTGGGGGGTGCTAAGTACTTCTCTAAAATTGATTTGAAAAGTGGGTACTATAAAATTAGGATGATGGAAGGTGATGAGTGAAATTAAGCCTTTAAGACTATAGAGGGGTTATATGAATGGTTATTTATGCCCTTTGGGTTTACCAATGCACCTAGTACCTTTATGAGGGTGATGAATGAGGTCTTGAAAGACTACATAGGTTTGTTTGTAGTTTTCTATTTAGATGAAATCCTCATTTTTAGTAAGACAAAGGAGGATCATATGAAACACTTGGAGTTAGTGTTGAAGAAATTGTAGGAAGAAAATATCACAATCAATCTTGAAAAGAGTGATTTCATGAAGTAAGAGCTAGTCTACCTAGGATATGTAGACTCTAAAGGTGACTTGAAAATGGATAAAGAGAAAGTAGAGGCCATATTGAACTGCCCTACTCCTAAGATAGGGATTGAAGTTAGGAGATTCCATGGGTTAGCCAAATTCAATAGGAATTTCATTAGGAGATTAAGTGAGATTTGTGCTCTAGTCCTAGAGACCGTTAAAGGAGGATTCAAAACAAAATTTGTATGGACCATGGAAGCTAATGAGGGGTTTGAAAGGTTGAAAGAAGAAGTAGCCACTAAAAATATACTGTTGTTACCAAGCTTTGACAAACCTTTATAGTAGAATGTGGTGCAATCAGCATAGCAGTGGGGGTTGTCTTAAGCCAAGAGGGAAAGCATGTGGCATTTTTCAGTCAGAGATTGAATGAGGAAAAGTCTAGGTACTCTTCCTATGACTTGGAGATATATGCTCTTGTACAAGCCCTAAAAAAATGGAGGGATTACTTATTGCCTAAATACTTTTTGGTCTTCACATATAACCAAGCACTGAGTTATATAAATACTCAAGACAAGCTTAGCTTAAGACACATCATATGGATGGAGTTCCTACAGTTGTACACTTTCACTATAATGAATAAGAATGGGGTGCAAAACAAATTTGAAGATGCCCTTAGCAGAAGATTTCTCACCATTTAGGAGATTCAATTATAGAGTACAAGCGTTGAAGGTTTTAAGGACCTCTACAAGGGAGATTTAGATTTCTTAGATATTTATAAGGTGTGCAAAGATTTGGAGAACCATTTTCACAGTGAGTTTGCAGACTATACATTGCAGAATGGATTTATATTCAAAAGCAAGAAACCATGTGTTCCAAAAAGTTCTATTAGAGATAATCTCATATAGGCAAAGCATAATGGGAGTCTAAGTGGACACTTTGGATTGAAAAAGACACTAGACATAGTAGAGAGGTTCTGTAGGTGGCCAAAAAAGTAGAGGGATATAAGGAGATATGTAGAGAAGTGTGGGGTGTGTCAAAAGGCAAAGGGAAATACATCAAATGCAGGCTTATATAAGCCATTTACCATCCCAATTTGACCATGGGATTGCATCATTATGGATTTTGTTGTGGGACTGCCTAGGACACCTACTGGTTTAGACAGTGTGTTTCTGGTAGTAGACAAGTTTAGAAAAATGAGCCATTTTGTCCCATGAAAGACAACACATGATGCTATCCATAATTCACACTTGTTCTTCAAAGAGATAGTGAGGATACATGGCTTTCCAACAAGCATAGTTGGAGACAATGATGTGAAGTTTAAGGGACATTTCTGGAAGACACTTTAGAGAAGGCTAGGAACCAACTTGTCACATAGCTCAACTTATCATCCTCAAATGGATGGCCAGATAGAGGTGATCAATAGGGTCCTTGATAATTTGTCTAGGTGTTTGACAAAAGAATATGGCCAAAGTTGGGATAAAGTAATACCTCAGGCAAAATTTGCCTATAATGATAGTACAAATCAGACCACAGGTAAAAGCCCATTTGAGATTGTTTATGGGTTACACCCTAGGTGTGTACTTGAGTTGAGAGACCTACAAGCTTATGAAGGCATCAGTGGAAATGTTGATGATTTCTCTCAGTTAATGAGAGAGGTACATGAACAAGGTAGGAGGACATTAATGGAGGCCAATCAGAAGTTGAAATCCAAGAGGGATGATGGAAGAAGAGATCTGCAATTTGAAGTGGGTGATCTAGTAATGGTATTTTAGAATAAGGAAAGACTACAAAAGGGGATACCTAGTAAGTTGTAGATGAAAAGGATTAGGCCTTCCAAGGTTTTGGCCAAGTATGGACCCAATGCCTATAAGGTGGAGTTATCCGAGGAGATGTCAATTTCTCCAATCTTCAATGTGAATGACTTGATAAAGTATAAGGGGCTAGAGATGGATGAGGTACAGTACAATACTAAAGTGGATAAGGCTATGGGAGAGTTCAAGACTCTAGATTACATCAAGCCACAAGCTGAAAAGATATTGGATTCAAGAATGAAGAAGAAGACCAGGTAGAAATTCTATATGGAGTATCTAGTGAAGTGGAGGCAGCAACCAGAGTCAAAAGCCACTTAGATAACTGAAAGTGATTTCAAAAGGAATGGAATTAATGAGGAGTTCCTCACACCACTGGTACCTTAACTTGTTTTTTGTAGGGGGAGGATGGTGCAGGAGCACCCTAAGGTCTTTGAAAGATTTTGTTAGTCATTTTGGCTTGTAGGTTGGTTTGGCCAACCATCTATGAATAAGGACCATGTTAAAAAGTTTTAAGTGTATTTAAGGTTGGTTTAGTGTTAGTAGTGTTTAGGGCTTGCAAGTTGTATAGTCAAGTTGCACCTAGGGGTCTATACCCTTAGAAGTCAACCAAAAGTTCAAAGGGTTGACCAAAACTCCAAAATGGGGAGATTTTTAAGTTTTTAATGTTTTTAGGTGTTTTAGGGCCATTTGGTAAGTTTTGAAACCAAATTGGGCCATGGAAGTTGAGAGAATGTAATTTTGACAAAAGTTGTCATGGCAACTTTTGCAACTTTGCAAAGTTGTCATGACAATATTTCCTAGTTTTTAGGAATCATATTTTATGATGCCAAAATCCTTAAATGAGGGTCCAAACATGTGGTAATGGAGTATATAAGGTGACACAAACCCTATAATGACAGTTAGATTTCATTTTGTACAGACTATTTGTAGTGAAGGAGCAATTAGCAATGTAATTTGCAGACAGAGCCATCATCCAACACTTTAATGGATTAGATGGATTGAATTAATGGATTTATAATGTTACTTATGTAATTTACTTAGTCACTGTGGCATTGGCTTGATCTTTTGTGCATATTAGTTATCATTTTGTAATTTATTTGTGTTTGACTGGTTCTCTGTCTAGTTTTGGACCATTCATGTAGATATTGGTTTTTCTTGAAGTTCCCATGGTCCAAAACCCTATGAACACTTGGAATAAATTAAGGCCTTGTATATAAAATGCATATATAGTGTGTATATTTTGTGTGTGTTTGGGGAAGTTAAGAGAACATTCGGGCCCTAGGTGAGTACTCATTACTCTTGTTAGGGAAACTGAATAGTAGAGTAGCAATGGTAATTGCTTGGCGATGGGTATGTGCCATTAAATGATAGAGGAGTGTAGGGGAATTCTATAAATACATTTTTATGGGAGGAGAAGTTAATATTATCTCATTAGATTAGTTTAATAAATTAAAGAAACTAGACCAATATCCATGCCCTAGAAATCCTTAATTTTAGGGGTTTGGTGAAAGTCACTATACGGGTAAGGTGGGAAGTTAAAACCTATAAAATGTCTAAGGTTAAGAAAAACCCATAAGGAATATGTAGTTTTATGATAGGGGTGTTAAGGTATATTGAGAGAAAATCCATCTTTTCACTATTTTGGAGGGCTAATAGGCCTAGAAGACTAGAAGCTTGAACCCAATTGGAAATTGGATGAAACATCCCAAGATTGGATCAAGAAGTATTGAGAGAGATTAGAAAGGAGTCAAGAATCTAACTCACAAGAAGAAGAGTTAGGTGGAAGGTTAGATGACCAAAGTAAGCCTTGAAAGTGTGAAGATATGGTGAAGGGTTTTAGTAAAGGATTGAACTTGGTGGAGAGCTCCTAGTGTGGTAGTGGATCAAATTATGATTCTCTAGTTTGGGTAGTGAATGAGACCCTAAGAAATAAAAAGAGAAGGTCTAGGAGAGAGAAAGGAATCTCTAGGAGAGGGAGCTCCCCATCATGTCCAAGGATGAGACATTCATATTTGGACCAAATACTCTCTATCATGTGGTCTTTCCATTTTTGGGACCAAAATATTATTTTCTTCATCTATTATAGGATATTTCAACTGGTTTATCTAGTTTTGAGGTATATGAATGTGTGTTGTGAAATTGACTCTTAAGGGAATATTTTTTCCCTTTGGTAGGGTCAAATTTAAGACATTATAGTTGTAAAGGGTCATAAGGGCTCCTAAGGAGTCTCTCTCTTTCTCTCTCTCTGTCTGATATCATATATTATATTATATTATTTAATATAATAATATTATATTATATATTCTAATATTATAAAAATTTATTTTATATAATGTATATTATATATTAAACTGAATTCATAGAGAGAGCATTTGATATTAGATATCTTGGAAATAGTACCAATGACCAAATGTTTCCACCTTTGCATACAAATTTTCACTTTCTTTGTATTTGATATCAAACATCTATTTGATATTGGATAATGAAGGAATAACATAAGGAAGTGAGAAATTTTTTTGATTCCAGCGGACCCTACATTCTTTTTTCCTATTACATTCATGTATTTCCAATTTGCAACAGGTGGAATAACACTTTTTGAATCATCTTTTTCTCAAATTTCAGGTTTGGCAATCATATTTGGTCATCTTTTTGAGGGTATAATGGGGAGAAGTAGTTGTCAAAAGCATATACGAAAGAGAAATATTGCAAAACATGAAATTGAATCCTATAGAAAAGGAGATAGGGAAAAACATAGGAAGAGGAGACAATGTATGTTAAATATTATTTAAGGTCATGCCCAAGTTCCACCGGTAAATTTTATTTCAAGTGAAGAGAAGATTTAATTTGAAAATATTGAGTATAGTTTTGACAATGAGAATTAAAATGATACTACAGAGATTGGGAATGAAAATATGCATATTGTTAATGAAAATGTAGTGATTGATAATGAAAATGTAGAGATTAGCAATGAAAATTTAGAGATTGACAATGAAAATATTGCACAAGATATTTATTTTGGGAATGAAAATGTAGAGATTTGTCATGCAAATGTTGCACAAGATATTCAATTTGGGATTGACATAGGAAATAATGTTGATGAACCAAATGAACGTTGTACATCTCCAAATTAAATGAGAAATGATGTCCCTTATGTGGAAAAAGAAAAAACTTCAAATTCAAGACCTTCAAAAATACCTAAATGATTACTTGAAATCGATGAGAACATTATGAGAAATTTTGAAGGTAAGAGATCAATAAGAACTGTTCGGTTTTGGACTTTGAAAAATTTTCATGAAATTTTTAGCTAGAAGACATTGATTGAGAAATGCCAAATTTAGGTACAATTGCTGAATATACATAAGATGAGAACCATGCTTGAAAAATTGAAGATTCGTACGAATAAGAAAATGGAGAGAAATGTTATTATTGTTAGAAATATTTTTAGTGATCTTTATTATGTTGGGAAGAATAGAAAGGAAAAAGATAAGAGATTCTCTTAGAGGGTTATTAAAACCTCCTTAGTAAGGCACCATTTGAGAAAGGCTCTCTTTATGAGAAACTTTTCTCGATTTCAACATAAATAACAAAACTTTGGATAGAGCAGTTGCAAGAAGACTAAGAATTGAGGATCCTCTTCAGAATGATACATGAGCTTATGGTGGGAAGCTTCCATGTTTGGATAAGAAGCAAAATGATAATTTGAAGGATGGAATTAAAATATTATGTCACTCTAAATCAAGATTGTCACCAAATGTTAAGGATGTCTTCAAGTTAAGAATTAGCGATCGAGACTACA
This sequence comes from Thuja plicata, assembly GCA_018584345.1. Taxonomy (NCBI): domain Eukaryota; kingdom Viridiplantae; phylum Streptophyta; class Pinopsida; order Cupressales; family Cupressaceae; genus Thuja; species Thuja plicata. Next base: position 2,250,383 of record MU227636.1, on the reverse strand, counting down.
CGCTACATCGTAAACATTTTTGGAAGTAATTCAGACAATGTTTCTCAAAGAATTTTGTGAGACACATCCAAAATTGGAAATATCACAAAGGGAATTTGAATCCTTAAAGCCATATTATTGTGTACCTCTTAAGATTATAAATACTTTTTGATGTAAATATCATGTGGAGTTTTCAATGCACCATGAACTATTATGCTAAATTCATTCTACTTTTCATATTAATGAAATGTTACAGGATTCTGATGAGAGTCATCTTAAAAAATCAGCGAGAGACTTGATAGATCAATTTTTATTTCCTAGAGATGATGGTTTTTTGTTCTATAGAAATTATTTATTAAATGATAAATTCTCACAATGCGCTAGCCTGTTAAACTTTGTTGAATATTTTCACAGTGGATGAAAACATGAATTTGGTAAGAAAATTGTTGGTTACCAACTAATGCAATGTTTTTTATTTTATTTCAGATTTCATGGAAAATATTTTCTACAAGTATGAAAGGCATAGTCACATGTCACAGTAGTTTGATCGACAATTCAGGTTGTGTAAGGATTCTTTCGCAATTGGCACTATTATATTAGTGGTTGAATTAATAGAAACTATGCTTTACAACCATAGAATGAGCTACAAGCTTAGTATTTTAATTATATTTAGGTTTCTAATTTTTTCAACATAGCATATAAGCATTCCCCTAATATTATAGAATAAGACAAGAAGGTAATGAGAGAGAACCCTTTTTATATGACTCTCTCTCTCTCTCTCTCTCTCTCTCTCTCTCTCTCTCTCTCTCTCTCTCTCTCTCTCTCTCNCTTTTTATATGTCTCTCTCTCTCTCTCTCTCTCTCTCTCTCTCTCTCTCTCTCTCTCTCTCTCTCTCTCTCTCTCGTATGTGCAACATTATTTTGATGGGTTTTTTTAATTTCTTGAGGGAAAAATATATTTCAATGGATATACATCTCGTTTAACTACATGGGTCAATTCAAGAATGCACATATGTTTTTTGGTTGAGTAGAATGTTGTGAGGCCTACCCAAATCCATCATAGCTCAACACTAATTTTATTGAATAGAATCTCTATTTTATACTTTATCTTGAGATACTTAGACTTATTGGACATATGTTATTATTTAAGGATTTGATAGATCCTATACTATTTTTATTCAACACTCTCATTATGTTGTTAGTATTCTTATGTAATAGTTTATTTAGATGACTCTTATGATTAGGATTATGATTTGATGATGCATTATGATGGATATATTATATGTTATTATGATGCAAACTGATTTAGAATTTTATGTTCATACATATTAGGATCAATTGAAGATGTTGTTGTAAGTTATGATGAATCATTGAAAAATACAAGTTAATATGTTCTTAATTGATATCTTTTATCTTGCTATGTTTTATATGGTTATTTCTTGGACTACTGATGTTTGAATTGAGTGTGTAGAAGATTGACCATGCTTCCAAAAATGGGGAATCAAGAATGGATCTATGTTAATTATGTGAAACTAATGTTCTATTTAATAAAGAGATACAAACCTCATTGTCATTTATTTTATTTGTAAATGTAATGTTGTATGGTTGTGTTTAAATATTAAATTGTGATTATGTGATTAATCATTCCTTATGTGTCAACTGTATTATGGCGGTTGACACATGTGTGTAATATGTGTTGGCATGAATTGTCATTGTAACTAGGATATGTATGACACCACCTAGAGGGTTAACTTGTAGAGTTCTCATGCTTACCCAAGGCTAGAAAAACTTGGATTGGGTCAAAGATAGTTAAACACATAGGTTAACTTTAGGTGAGGTTTTGGATCGAGGGTCTAATAGGCTTCTAGAGGCAAGTTAGGGTAAAATTTAACTACCCAACTTGGTACAATAGGGGTTAGTGGTCAAATTTAAGTCATTATGAACCCCATAACTCATTTATGGAGCCTCCAAAATATCCCAAAAGCATAGTGGCAAAAATAAGAGTTTGGAAAATTTGGGCAAGCCATTTCCTCTTCCACATGTTAGTCTTCAATTCCATTTATGAGAGGGGGATGCAAGTAGGGACAAGTGATGTGCTTGATTCACTTCCCTGTTTATAACTGTCATATAGTTGTTGAGTAGGATGCATTTTTAGAGGAATTTTGGTAAAGGGATTAGGTTGTTCACCCACTCTCTACTCTTAGAGACTTTTAAGGTTTGGAAGAGGATTTGGAGACAATGAGTAGGATAAAGGGGAAAATATCTTCTCAAATTTATCATTTACCTTAAGCTTTGCATTTTAGGTTGGTTTTTTACCTTGATGTTTTCTTAGTGTATGTTGTAATATGTTAGAAAAGATAGCTTGGTTTCTCTTTAATGGAGTTTTATGCATTTTTGTTGAAGAACCGCATTTATGTTCAAGAGATTTTTGTTTTTTTTCAAGATTATTTTATGTTTTTTATTTGTGTTGTGATATTTTTAAGGGATTTTTCAACGTACACTACCCTTGGGAGGGTAGAGTAACCTTGAGAGGTGAAAGGGTTAGTGACAACCCTAGTAGTGAAGAGTCTCCCATGTGTAGAGGGATAAACATGGATATTTTGGTCTCCATGATGCCAAGCTTTTCCTAAGGGCATTTGGGGGTCATAAGGAGTATTTATTTGGTTAGAAGCCATGGTTTTGTTTTGAAGAGTAAGGAGGATGGAAGTTGTTTTGAGACCATGTGTGGTATTATTTTCTTGTTATTTTCTTGGCTTCTCCTAGTAGGTATTTGGTCCACTTTCAACCTAATGCATTGGGTCTTTTGGAGACCTTTGTTTAATCATGCAATGGGTTTTTCTCCATTGTGATTCTTTTTGAGTGTTTTGTTTTAGTAATTGGATTTGTTTTTCACATGTTCATTCTTCGTTCCCCAAGCTCGGGGGTGGACTTGTAAAGGTCTAGGTTAGGAGGTAAGCCTCCATGGTCAACCTATTATTTTATGTAGGATATGGTTGTGGATATAATGGAAAGATTTTATTAGAGCTATGTTGAAAACACCACCTCGTGAGTCTTGTGTTCTAGCCATGTAACTAGTTTCTCTTCGAAGCCCATGATGTTAAAAATGGAGCTTTGTAATTAAAAGAAAATTGTAAAAGTGTATTTAAATTACTTTCTATATGAATGAAAATGTAAGATTTCCCCTTATTTATTTGCAATGATGATGTTGTCCAAATTTTTACCCTTGTTTTAAATAAAGTAAAGGAAAACTTAATCTGCATTATGGTGAATATAAAAATAGATTAAATGCTTTTATCAATATACATGTTCATGAGATTTTTATTTTTTTTAATCAAATATGATTGTTTCTAAATCCTATGAATATTCAAATATTTTATTTACAGCAAGGTTGAAATAATCCTCTATTTTTTAAAAAAAATTGTAAAATAGAAGATCAACATCTCATATATATATATATATATAATTTAATTAAATGGTTAATTTCTTCTAATAGTAAGGAAACAATTCATAAAATTCTAATTTATCATGTGAGTAATCTAAATGCTCACATAAATTCATATATATAATAAAATATAACATACAATAAAATTTAACATTTTTTGTTAAAATACTATATTAAATTTAACATTTTTTTGTGGAAATATTTTTTTAAAAATAATAAAATAAAATTTGAAATATTAGGGGCAACTGTGTGCCCGGCATGCTGGGGCAGCCAACCCCTCCTTTGCAGCCCTCCCTTTAAGAAAGAAGGAGCTGGGGAGAGGTTACCCTCCCCGTGGTGGCGCCTATGCGGCGTGTCCGCCCAAGCAGTGGCCTCAACCACTAGCCTCTAGCGGCTTCACCACCGAGTGCAGTAATCACGCGAGTTGCGACCTCTCTTCCCTACCTCCTCTCCTTACACACACCCTCCCACCGCCACCTACAAACAAGAACCCCAACCGCAGGTAGTGTTTGAATTGCCCTTCATTTAAGCACCTGCAAAAAATATATTTTGCATTCCCTGCAAAACCAAATAATAAAAATTCCCTAAGGAATTATTTTTATAAAAAAAAAGTTGGAGAGTTAGTTTTTATATATTTTCAAATCTATAAGGATTTATGGGGTTAGGTTTTTAGATTATATTAGATATTAATTTATTATTATATCTTTCAAAATGGATTCCAAATTTTATTAAATTCAGTTGTTAGTTGCCTTATTTGACTTAATAGATATTTTATTTTAGAATTTGAAATATTTTTATGGGTTATTAAATTAACATGTAATTTTACTTATTTGGGGGTTTATTTTATCAATTTGATAATTAGATTATTAACTTGGAGTCTATAGAACAATGAAATAAATTAACCTATTAAGGACACTATTATAGCAATGTTATATTAAAAAATTTAATTAATGGTATTAACTCTATTAAAATAGTAATGTTAAAATAAATGTTAATTAGGAAGTTAATATTAACTCTTTTATAATATCAATGTATACATTCATTTGAAAGAGAATTTTAAAATGTAATAAATCAAGTGAGGATTTTCATTAATTAAAATAGTAATGACTCGTTTAGAAACCCAGCTTGAACCCAATCAATTTGGGATTATTAAAATGACCAAATTTTTAAATTTTTTAGTGGATTAATGCTAGTCAACTTAGTAAAACTTTTATCCACCAGAACCACACCTATTAGTTAAATAACTAGTGACTTTAATCAATTAGAGGGAGGTTGACCGAGTCAACATTGGTGATGATGCCCCTCAAACTTATTCAAGGTTGCCATTAGATAACTATGAGCTATAAACTATAAATCGTTAGTCAACTTTTGAGAGTTTTACATGTGCAAACTTAGATAACCCTAGTTCTTTTAAAAAAACATGTTGGTGTGTTTTTGCCCAACTTCTGGGCATGGAAAATCCATATAGAGAGGGTGTACCTCATATTTGGAGTTATTTTTAAGATGACCATGGGAAAGTGGAGCATGATGGAATGGGTGCATGTGTGAAGAGATCTCTAGTTAAGGATAAATTGATGATTTCAGGAGCTAAACTTTGTGATAATCATTCTATTATTGATTTGTGTGGTTCAACATTGTCATAGGGAGGGACACTTGATTCAAAGTGTGCATATTATTTTGGTTGGTTGAGGATAGATTGGATTTTCATATAGTACATGGACCATTTGGACATGAGAGTTGGCTTTTTTTTCAACTAATTTTAGTGTGATTGGGATCAATGTGAGTCAACTGAATGGGTGGATGCATGGTTTCCATGGTATATAAATATTTTATCTCAAGAAATATCCTTGAGAAATGATGATATGGAAAGTTTAGTTGAGTGTGACCATCTTTTAGATCTTCTATAGCCAAGACATTTTTTTGCAATGGTTGCACTCTAAGGGAATAGTGAGTGATCAGACTACTAGTTGGAATAATGTGTACATGGAAAGAAAAAGATAGTACAACTGATGATAGATGATGATAGGTTCAAATACCATATTACTTCACTTGTTATTATGGGAACATGGCTTCGAACATACATGATTATAAAGAATGGTATACCTACATTTGCAGGCTATATTGAGAAGCACAAAAATATTCTCATGTATTCAGATACCCTTAAGCAAAGACATTCATTTCCACATGATTGTAAGGTTTACTACATTCATTATGCTTAGATTCATTACATTAATTACATTTTTCTTCTTTATTTTTTTCTCAAAAAATTGAGTCTTCTCATGGATTGTATATGAAATTGGTTAAAAATACATGATGAACATACAAGATTGAAGCAAACTTAAATATCTCTTATAAAATGATGAAAAGGTTGAATATGCTTAGGTTCATCATGTTTTTTGGTTCATTATGCTCATTATCTTTTTGTACTTTAGCATTTATGGTCAATAAACTTAGTCTTCTCATGGCTTGGGAATGAAGGGATTACAAATAAAATGGACATATGAGATTCCACTATCATACTCTAGAGTTTACCTTACGTTCATTTTTTTTTTTTGGAGTTTACCTTACGTTCATTTATTATTTTTTTTGGAGTTCATATTTTTCTCTAATACTGGTATTTTGTACACTTTTGCAATGTAGGTATCTTCAAGAGTACCAGTAGTAGGATCTATACATTACAGATCACTACTATAAGAACCAAATGTATTATTTTTGTACATCTAGGATTTTTTTATAGCATTGATGAATTTATACATGATGTGGTTGTACATGAGGACATGAGTATCTAGTATTTTTTGATAGCATTGATGTATTTGTAGATGTATGTGAAATGAAAAAAGAAATCTAATAGGATTTATTGCTAATGTTTTGATGAAGCTCGTATAACATGTTCATTATAAATAGCCTCTTGTAATGTGTTGATTAAGCCCAAAAAATTTAAAAAAACTTATTGTACATTGTACTGTAATGATATTCATGATTACTTAAGTTGATGAGTGAAGGATGACATAACTATTACACTCTCTAAGGATGATAGAGTAGTTGATTTGCATCATTTTGGACCAAAATGACAATCTATAAAATCCTAATCTAGGTGGTCTGATGCAAGGAGGGTAGGATAACCAGGGCCTAAGCCACTCCCAACTATCAAAACCAATGTGCAGAACAATTTAGAAGAAACAACAAAAAAGGGAGGGAAGAAATAGGAGATCAATTATATATTATTTCATCAAATTGATTACATGTCGGGTTGTAAGGCCTTCCCATTTTTGGCCATATACATTCAGATGTTTATAGAATAATATTAATACATGCGAGGTCACAGACTAGTCATCCAAATGTGCTAACCCTTAATCTTCTATCTCCAAAACCTTCTAAAAATTCATTCCTAAGCTACGAATAGAAAACCAAATATATACAAGAGTCTACCAAAGAGGTCAGAACTCAGATCGTAAAGATCCAACATATGAAACATCAAAGAACTAGATTTAGGTCCACACACACATCCCAATGAAAGATCCCACATTAATTATGCTACTAAAATTAAATGCATAAGTTGGCCAAAAAATCTAACATCAAAATAAACAACTCGGTAAGAAGCCGACTGAGTAAAAATAATAACTTGGTGAAGACCAACTGAGCAATAGAAATGACTCAGTAAGAAGGTAATCGAGAAACATAAAAAATGTTTTGAAGACCAACTAAGCAGCCAAAACATCCAGCAAGACCTGTTGGTAAAGAAATATAGAACAAGTAATCAAGCCTGAGCACCGAGAAAAAGAAATTACCAAGTACTTTATTAAGAAGCCTCCAACAAGATACCAAACTAAAGAAAACATATCTTTGGTTGATTAATATTTCCAAAGAACCCAAGATGCTCCTACCTCGGACAGCTAGGGTTGAAATAAATGATTCTCCAAATCATGTGTTAGGTACAACCTAAATGGGATCCAACTTAGATTGATAAATCCAAGATGAGTCCTCCAATGATCTGTTCTTCCATTTTATCAGATATTCCATGCATTCCTTTCTTCTTGTACTTCTACCAACACTCTGTTTCAAAATCTTCTTAATTTTTTCTATATGTTTCCTAGGATAATCACTCGATACTATCACTTCTTCATCAGGTTGATGATAGTAAAAAAATTCTAAAATATTGAATATAGGTGATACATCTATGTCATTAGGTAACTCTACTTCATAAGAGTTTCCACTCTCAAATCTTCTCAATATTTTGCAAGGACCAAATTTGTTGATCTTCAATTTTCCATATGTTCCAATAGCAAATCTTCCTTTCTTCAAATGAACCATAATTGCATCACCAAATTCAAAATTTTTTGTCTTCTTGATCTATCTACACTATCCTTGTATTTCTAATTACTTTTCTCAAACTTATGTTTTACATCCTCATGCAATGTCTCTCAAGTCTGATATACCTCTTGGTTGTGTGTCATTAACAATCTCAAAAGTTATTTTTCTAGTGCTTCTATTCACTGAACTGTTATATGAAAACTCTTATTATGACAATATCACATCCCAATTACTTGGTGTGTATCTAATTATGCATATTAAAAAGTTACCCAAACTTTGGCTCACAACCTTTGTTTGTCCATCAGTCTATGGATGAAATTTAGAACCATATTTAAACTTGGTGTCCAACTTCTCTGAAGGTGTTTTCCAAAAATAGATACCAAATTTACTGACTCAGTTAGAGATGATACTCCTCAGTAATCCAGGCAATCTGAGAATATCCTTAATGAAAAGATCTACTATGTGTACTGCATCTGATGTTTTTGTACATGGTATGAAATGTGTCATATTAGAAAATCTACCCACAATAACAAATATGCAATCATTACCTCTTGATGTCCTCGGTAAGCCAAGAACAAAATACATGATGACATGACTCCAAGGTTTCTCAGGAACATAAATCAGTGTATATAATCTAGTATTCAAACTTACTCCTTTTGCAACTTGACAAACTCCACAAATTTTCACAAATTTTTGAACATCCTTATACAACTGAGGCCAATAATATCTATCCTTAAGTAATTTCAATGTTTTATCAATACCAAAATGTCCAGCTAAACCACTACTATGTTTTTCCTTTATCAAATTAGTTCCCATTGATCCTCTCAATATGCACAACTAAATACCTTTGAACAACATATCTTCTTGAATGAAATAGTCTTCATACTTACTTGGTTGATTTGGAATAGGTTCTATGCACACTCTATCCTACTCAAAAAAATTAGGATCATTTTAATACAAATGCTTCATGTCATCAAAATCAAGAACCTCAATTCTCATTGCAGTCAACAAAGATCGTCTTCTACTCAATGCATCAAAAACTCGGTTAAAAAATACACTTTTATGTTTTATCACAAATGTGAAACTCTAGAAATACTCTACCCATTTCATATGTCTCTGATTCAACTTATTTCGACTACCCAAATATTGTAAAGCCTTGTGATTAGTATAAAACACAAATTCACTCCACATCAAAAAATGTCTCAATTTCTTCAGAGCTTGAACAATAGATAGACAAAATATTTCCTTTTAGCATCATTCAACTTTTCACTAAAGAAAGAAATGGGTTTACCTTCTTCGGTCAACACAGCTCCTATTGCACTTCCACTTGCATCACATTCAACTTGAAATATCTTATTGAAATCAGGTAAGGCTAATACAGATAATTCAAAAACCTTCTGCTTCAAATTCTCAAAACTCTTATCATCTCCATGTTTCTATTTGAATTCTCTTTTGTCTCCTCTCATTGTGTTCACATCTTCAACCTTCTCAAGGTTCATCTTCAAACAATCAACTAAAATTACAAAACCTAAATACACAAATTCTTCTTTCATGAAGGAACACTTTTTCGGATTTATCTGCAACTTTTCCTCTTTGAATCTCTATAACACTTGTCTTATATACAACAAATACTCTTCTCTAGTCTTACTGAATATCAGAATATCATCCACATATATAATCACACATTTATTCAAGAATTTAATCAAAACTTCATTCATTAACCTCATAAATGTACTCGATGCATTAGTTAAACCAAAGGGCATAACCAACCACTCATACAAACCTTCTTTTGTCCTGAAAGCAGTCTTCCTTCCATCACCTTCTCTAATTTTGATCTAATGATATCCACTCTTCAAATCATTTTTGGTAAAATATTTTTCTCCACTCAAACAAACCATTATATCATCCATCCTCGGTATAGGAAACCTATATTTAACTGTGATCTTATTGATTTCTCTTGAATCAGTGCACATTTTCCATTCTCCATTCTTTGTAGGTGTCAATATACCTGGTACTACACATGGACTCAAACTTTCTTTGATTAAACCCTTGTTCAACAACTCATGAACTTGTTGGTTGAGTTCTTCATTCACAGTTGGTGTCAACCGATGTGGTTCCTTGTTTGGTAAACTAGTTCCAGGAATTTGGTCAATGCAATGACTAATATCTCTCATCAGTGGTAAACCATCAGGTACATTATCTGAAATGATCTCCTTGTACTCGTTAAGAAATTTCTCAACTTATGCAGGAACTTCATCTGATGTATTCTTACTTTGTATGTTAGGAATAAAATTATAACAAATATCATTTCTGTTCTGATCCTTAACAAACTGTCTACCTTCCATCAGACAAACTTTCATAAATGTACATATCTCACAAACATATTTTTCAACCAAAGGTAACAAGATTTTATTCTTACCATCAACCCAAATAGTATATCTATTCACTCTTCCATCATGTATAGCATCTCTATAATATTTCCAAGGTTTACCCAATAGAATATGACAAAAGTCCATGGGCATAATATCACACAACACCTTATCATAATACTTTCCAATTTTTAGATTTGCAAAACATTGTTCACTCACCATTAGTGTATGCTCATCCTTGATCCATAAAATCTCATAGGGCTTCTGGTGCTTTATTCTTTCTAAATTCTACGTTGTGACCATTTCCTCAGGTTTCAGATTCTTGGAGCTTCCACTATCCATAATTACCTTCAAAACTTTGTCTGCGACTACATATGGTCTTGAACAAAAATTTTCTTACAGGATCTTTCTTACCTTTCTCACTCTGTAGTATCCTTCTGATCATTATATTTCCTTCCTTCTCAAGTTCATTTGGTGTCTCTTCTTGCACCAAAGCATTTCTTCTACTGCTGACTCTCTTGCTTGCATGTGTACACTCCAAAGATCTATGTCCTTCTTCACCACAACTGTAACATGTTCCTTGGAACCTGCTTCTTCTATAACCACCTCTAGAGTAGTTACCTCTTCCTTAGAATGAACTTTTACCTTTCCATTCTTTCTTTCCTTTGTCTTGATATGTGTCTAAATTTGTCTTGTCTAGTTCAAATCTACTGTTTTCACCATGAGATCTACCTCTTCCTCTTTTCCTTTGTTCATATCTTTTATTCAATTTCTCCTCATCTTATAGGGAAAATTGCTATTCCTCTTCAATAATTTCCATATTTACGAAGCTGATTTCATCTTGTTTAGAACTTCTCATTCCATTCTGATATTTTTCTATTCTTTCCACTTCATCTTCAACATGCCAGATCTGATGTCTAATCTATATAATTCCTTGGTGTAATCTTTTACGGAGCTATCTTTCTGCTTCAAACTTTGCATTCTCCTAACTAGGTTAATCTGGTAATCACAAGGTAGAAACTTGCCTTTTAATTTTCTTATCATCTTCTCCCATACCTTGATCTTTTCTTTTCCCTTCTTCTTTTGATCCAATTATAGATGTTCCCACCACAAGGATGCATGACCTCTCAACTTTGTACTTGCAATCTTTACCTTTACATTCTGATACTCAAAGTATTTTTCCATCTCGGTTATCCAGCCTATCAAATCATCAGAATATAACTTTCCACTATACTCAGGAGGATTAAGCTAAGGTGTGAACTTCAAGCTTGTTAATGCTCATAGGAATATCTCTTCTTCCTGATCCATCATAGGTGCAGGTGCAGCTTCTCCTTGTAATTCTTCAAATTCCTCATCACTAACATCTTCAAGATGTCTTCCTCTGCGCTAGGTTGTCTCAACAACTTCCAATCTTGTAGCCATCTATCTTAGCATATAAGATAGACCTAGATCTGCATTTCTTATCCCATGAATCATCTTCAAACCCTCTAAAATTGTAGGTTAGATTGTAATCAGCTACCCCACAATAATATCAAGCAACTTGGGTTAGGGCTTATAAGAAGGAACACATATCTCACCTACGGTCTAATACCACCTAATGCAAGGAGGGAAGGATAACCAAGGCCCAAGGCACTCCCAACTATCCAAACTAACTTGCAAAACAATTCAAAAGAAACAATACAAAATGGAGAAAAGAAAAAGAAGATCAATTATTGATGCGAAGAAAATAAAAACATTTTTCTACGCCTACCAATAATTCTTTGGTTTTCTTGATTCTGTAACTAAGATTCTCTTTGTCTTTGTATCACATCTTCAAGTCACTACAAACATCAATTTTGGAGGCTCATTACCTTCTTGGGTTGCTCTATGCTTGGACTATCCTTCATGGACCGAGTTGTATCAACAATCACTTGGGTCTACTGCCCATGAACATACATGTACACCCATGCACAAGTCCGCCACCTTTTCTTCTTGAAATTGGCTGAGCACTCAAATAGTTTGGCCATCGGCTATCATGTTACATGGATGGTCTTCACACAGCTCTGCAAACATCTCTCGATGTGTAATATATCCCAAGGCTTACAAGTCTTCATATGGCCAAGGTCAAATCCACCATGACATTTGTTGGTTTACATACTTTCACCATTATCGACTTCCACCACCTTTTTCATATTAGAAGACATGCTTGAACATGGAGACAATATGGAGAAATTGTTTGTAATACTGAATGCAAAGGACTAAACAAGAATGAGTTCCATATTCACAAGTGAAACATTCAGTAAGACCGAATAGTTATAGAAATCATCATAAGAAAATATGGACTGTATTTCATTCATCTTTTCTGTATTACATTACTCCTTTCATTTTCATCGATTCTCACCCGTATTCTCCTATCAGTTCTATCTCTTTTTTTTAATTACATAGATCAAGAAACTCATAACTGAATGTAATTGGTTAAATACCCAACTAATTCTATAACTACTTTGATAACTACCTAAGTCCTCTATTGGTTCTTCATGACCGATTAGAGTAAGTTCTTAACCATAGAACTAAACTAGTCATGCATCATGGAGTTGACAATGAAGTCGTCAACTTCACGATAATAAAAATGTTTTATTTCATCAAAATACTCATTGTTATCCCAAAACACTTACATCTACTTGGAATGACCCTCAATAATATGAAGACTCAACCTAACCAAATGCATTTAAAATGCATGTAAAATTCTGGATCTTTGAAAAGTTCCTAGTCCCATGATGCACCCGCATCAAACTCCTGGGGTCCCAAATAATTCAAGTCCCATTGAATTTGCTTCTTTTGAGCTTTCCAATTCCTCAGAATTACATCCATATGTGCCAGAAATAGAAGGGTCACTGCAAGTGGATTCAACCAGTAGATTATGCCATCACGGTGAAACATAGTATGCCAATTCCAAATTCCAAATTGCATACAGACATCATCAATTGGAATCACCAAGGATGTTTCTTCAATACCTACACAAAATATGTTAGATGAGATAAATATTGTTGCTACATTAAGTAGAATATGATATGGAGCCTTCAAAAAAATGTCTTTAACTTCACTTCCAGTGATTGCCAAAACTTCTTCATTGTAAACAACATGCCTCTCATCCACCATGTTGACTATGATGAATGTATCTACATATGAGTTCATATCGGCCACCATTCAATCAGGTGAACTAGCTCAACATTAAGCATTATCTTGCTGCTCAAATCTACAACCACATTAGCATCGATAACTTTTGCAAGAATTTTATGAACACAAGATTCATCCACAACTATTTTCTCTTCTCTAGCATTAGTTTTCTCTCCTTTTCCTTCTAATGGACAATCGACACCTAGGATCTCTGTCCTATCATCTTCTCCACATGTTGCACGGGCTTGAATCAATTCAAGCATGGCTTGAGTTTGTTTCCTCCTCTCTTGTAATTCCTCCTGCATGCATGCTAACTCTTTTCACATGTCTATTATTTTCTTCATTCAGTCTTCCTCCATCAGTTTCTTTTCCTCCCTTCGCTTCTTTCTCTCTTCTTCTTCTCTTTTTCTTTTCTCTACTTCTTCTTTTTGGTTACTTATACATATAATTTCTAGGCTTTATATGTCTCAACAATTTCTATCTATGATAATGGCAACACCATACCCAACATGCACTAGATATTCCAGCTCTAATACCACTTTGATGTGGAGAAAATCAAAACATTCTTCTATGCCTGTCAATACTTCTTTGGCTTTCTTGATTCTGTAACTAGGATGCTCTTTGTCTCTGTATCGCATCTTCAAGTAACTAAAAACATCAATTTTGGTGGCTCATTACCTTCTTGGGTCATTGCATTCTTGGTAGGTCCTTCATGGACCGAGTTGTATCCACCATCACTCGGGTCTGCTACCCATGAACATGCATGTGCACACATGCACAAGTCCACCACCTTTTCTTCTTCAAATTGGCCGAGCACTCAGATCTTTTGGCCGTCAGCTATCGTGTTACATGGATGGTCTTCACACAACTCTACAAACATCTCTTAATGTTTAATCTATCCCAAGACTTACAAGTCTTCTTATGGCCGAGGTCAAATCTAGCATGGCATTCACTGGTTTACACACTTTCACCATAATCGACTTCCACCACATTTTTTGTATTAGAGGACGTGCTTGAACATGGAGACAATATGGAGAAATAGTTTGTAATATTGAATGTACAGGAATAAACAAGAATGAGCTCCATATATGCAATTGAAACATTCAGTAAGACCAAACAGTTATAGAAATCATCATAAGTAAATATGGACTGTATTTCATTCATCTTTTCCGTTTTACATTACTCGTTTTAGTTTCATCGATTTTCACCAGTATTCTCCTATCGAGTCTGTCTCTTTTTTTGAATTACATAGATCAAGAAACTTATAACTGAATGCAATTAGTTAACTACCCAACTAATTATATAACTACTTTGATAACTACCTAGGTCCTCTATCGGTTCTTCATGACCGATTAGAGTAAGTTCTTAACCATAGAACTAAATCAGTAATGCATCATGGAGTTGACAATGAAGTTATTAACTTCATGATAATACAAACATTTTATTACATTAAAACACTCATTTTTATCTCAAAACACTTATGTCTACGCAGAATGACCCTCAATAATATGAAGACTCAACCTAAGCAAATACATGTACAATTCTTAATCTTCAAAAAGTTCCTAGTCTCGTGATGTGCCTGCATCAATTATACATTATTTCATCAAACTTATTACATGTCGGGCTATAAGGCCTTCCCAGTTTTAGCCATATAAATTCATATGTTTATAGAATAATCTTGATACATGTGAGGTCATAGACCTTCCATCCAAATATGATAACCCTTAATCATCTATGTACAAAAAATTCTAGAAACTCATTCCTAATCTAAGAATAGAAAACCAAATATATACAAGAGTCCACCAAAGAGGTTGGCACTCAGATCCTAAAGATCCAACTTAGGAAATAGAAAAGGACCAGATTTAGGTCCACACACACATCCCAATAAGAGATCCCACATTAATTACACTACATAAATTAAATTTTGAAGTTGGCCAGAAGATCCAACATCAAAATAAACAACTCGATAAGAAGCTAACCGAGTAACAACAAAAAATTGGTGAAAACCAACTAAGAACCATAAATGACTTGGTAAGAAGGTAATCAAGCAATAGAAACAACTCGATAAAGACCAATTCAGTAGTCAAAACATCCACTGAGACCGGCGAGTAAACCAAGATAGAACAAGTAACTGAGCCTGAGCATCGAGCAAAAGTTGTTACCAAGTAGTTTACCAAGAAACCTCCAACAAGCTACCAAATTAAAGAAAACATATTTTTTGTTGATCAAGATTTCCAAGGAACCCAAGATGCTCCTACATCACTTTCCTAGGTTCAATAAGTTGTCCTAGGTTAATTAGGTTTTCTCTAGGTCCATTACGATTGTCCTAGGTTCATTACGACTATCATAAGTTCTAGAGATTGCTTATGTTAATTTGGGCACTTAGTCAACATCATCTTTAGAGTATGGTGTCAAGGGTTCCCATAGGTGGGTTGGAAAAAATAGATCATTTATATGGTAAACACGCCCAACATGAAGCATTCACATTGATAGTTTGATGGTATGATGAACATAACTCTTTTTGGGCTACCTTGAAACTTTCCATTAAATGCATTTGATATTTTTTATATCATAAAAAAATTGTTACCCTACCAAAAGAACATAAAGTCTTCAAAATATGAGAGATGTTACTATAGTGGGGCATTACGTGATCCTATAAAATGAGACAGATCCATCACAGGTGCTACAAATAGCGAGAAATTGTCCATCAATGTTTGAAAGTTTTGTGCACTTAAGGACATAAGGGACATTGTTAGTCGGGTATCATACCAATATTTGTTATGTATGGGGAGGAAAAAATATTTTATGCCTATGGTTAACCTACCCACTAGACACATTTTCACTAACAGTTCGACCCCAAGACAAATATAAATCTTTTTGGGCTACCTTGCAACTTTTCATTGAATGCATTTGAAACTCTTTGTGTCATCACAAAAATTGTTTCCCTATGAAAAACACATTGATTATTCAATATCTAAGAGAGGTTATTATAGATTTCCCTCACGTGATACCCTAGGAATAGACAAATCCACAATAGGAGCCATGGATAGTAGGAAACGGTCCATCAAATTTTGATAGTTTTGTGCACTTAGGGCACTTAAGGGACATCATTAGTAGGGTATGGCATTGATATTTTTGATGTGTGGGGAGTAAAAATAGGATCGTTCCTAAAGTAAACCCACCCAACCAGATGCATTCCTCTTGGATTTTTCATATCATGATGAACACAATTCTTTTTGGGCTACCTTGCAACTTTTCATTGAGTGCATTTGACACATTTTGTGTCATTAGTAAAATTGCTTCCCTACAAAAGCCACATCGAGTCTTCAAAATGAGAAAAAGGTTATTGTAGAGGGGTCTCACACATTCCTATAGGATTAAACAAATCCATTTGAGGAGCAAAAAATAGCAAGAAATAGTTTGTCAAATTTTGATAGTGTAGACACGTAAATTAGATTAACAATATTAATTAAATTTATTCATCTTACTCACATTATTGATTAAATAATTACGTGTTATTGAATTGATTAATGTTAGCCTTTTATCTTAATTATTTAATTAATTAACTATTATCCAGTTAATTATCTAAATGAAAACCCATAGTCAAATAATTAGTTAAATGCCCCCTTCTTTTATTAATTTGAATGAATATAATTTGTTCATTTAAATTAATTCTCAAATTCCTCTTTTGATTAAACAAAATTTATTTAATTATCTGGAGCACATGGCTTGTAACTTTAACCAATAAACCAAACCCTATATCAACCTACTTAACTCATAGTTCTAACTCAACCCAACCCATTCACACATAGTAACCTATCTTAGTTAATTAATTATTCCTGATTAACTATTTATCCCCTCCACTCATTCTCTCTCCTCCCATACCATCCCCCTAATTCTCTCACTTGCCTTCTAATCCAAGCCTAATCACTCACTAAGCATTTGGACAATCCTAATTCATGTATTAACAAATCCCAACCCTCGCCCAATTAAAAATCATGTCACGTCCCTCAAATCCCCAACCAAATGCATTTAAGGTTGACTTAAATGCTCGTACATATTTGTCCTCGACTTGCAAATCTTGAGCCACTCAAACCTTAAATGCTATATTTGAATTTTTAATGGCCATCCCTTCCAATCCCATGTGTCCCTTATGTGGCTCCTATGTGGATGCCACATAGGTGCCACCTTATCCAAGCCCTTCTCTTCTCTCCAAAAATCTATAAATATGAGGCCTTTCTCCTTGCAATTCATCTCTCATTTTTGTGCTTTATTATTATGTTAGAATAGCTCTAGAATTCTTTAGTTTTGTTTATGCTTGTAATCTTAGTTCTTGTTTAAATAACTTAGTTATTACATCTTAGGATAATTTGGTAATGAATATATTTTTATTCTTGCATTTCATGTCATTCTTAGATTAAGATAATCATCTTAGGAAGCTTTGAGACTAGTTGCTTCATACTAGCTCTTGAATCCTTCCCCTTTTTTATGAATCTTGCATTCATAATTGCAGCAATCTTAATCAAGAATTATAATTGGGGATTAGTCTAGCTATGTTTTCAAGAGAGAACATCCACACCTCCATAAGAGAGAAAATGAAAAAATTCTTATGGGTGCGCTTGTTTAAGCTCTATCTAATATTATGAGTGTTTCTTGTTTTTCTCAAGTGTATGCATGTTTAATATCTTTATGTGCTAACCCACTAACATTTTCATGTTTAAGCTTGCTCCAACAGATTGAATATTTCCTCATACTCATTCTGGCACACCTAATGAGACCCACATATCTAAAACTTTCTTAAACATCCTTCCTTTTTCTCAAAATTTCATCAAGCTCACAGATCGACGTCTTTGTTTTGCACAAAGGCATTTACATAGACACTGGTTCATGAATCAACATCTGTTTAGACACTAATTCATGAATCAATGTCTGCACTTCACAAATCAGCATCTCCACAAACACCAATTAATGAATCAGCATCTGCACTTCATGAATCAACATCTGCGTAGACATCGATTCAAAAATCAGTGTCTGTGCTTCACGAAGCAGCGTCTCCATAGACACTAATTCATGAATCAACATCTATGCCCTTGTAAGTTTTTTTCTCTGTCATTTTGGTCATATTAAACTCGAATCAGTGTCTGCACCTTGAACCAACATCTCCACTAGTATTGTTTTAATTTGTTATTTCAGGTTTATTCCGCTAATCCTCTCATTAGTAACTGCTAATGAAATCAACGTGTCTACTTGTAATTGGCATCTATGCCATGTTTTCATACTTTTTTGTGGTTACTAACAAATCTTTTAGTGATTTTACTTGTTTCAAAACTCTTGTCAAATACCACATACTTGGAAAAATACTAACTGGTCTCCTTGCAACCCGCTTGCAAAAGAAACCAATTTGAAACTACTCATATTGTACTTTTATAGGTTTCCTAAAATTACATCAACTAAATGAATGTGCATCTTAGTATTTTGTAAGAATAGACACTGATTCATGACTCAGCGTCTACACTTCACAAATTAGCATATCCATAAACACCAATTCATGAATCAACATTTGTGCTTCATGAATCAACATCTATGCAGAAACCTATTCAAAAATCAATGTCTTTGCTTCACGAATCAGCGTCTTCATAGACACTAACTCATGAATTAACATGTATGCCCTAGTAATTTTTGTTCTCTATCATTTTGGGTATATTAAACCTGAATCAACATTTGTACCTTGAGCTGGCATCTCTATTGGTATTGTTTTAATTTGTTATTGCAGGTTTATTATGTTAATCCTCTCATTAGTAACTACTAATGAAATCAACATCTATACTTGTAATTGGCATCTATGCCATGTTTGCATAATTTTTTTGCGGTTACTAACAAATATTTTAGTGATTTTACTTGATTCAAAACTCTTGTCAATGACCAAATACTTGGAAAACTACTAACGAGTCTCCTTGCAACCCGTTTTCAAAAGAAAACCATTTTAAACTACTCATATTGTGCTTTTTTAGGTTTCCTAAAATTTCATCAACTAAATGATCGTGCATCTTAGTATTTTCTAAGAACATAGATTAACTAGGTGGTTTCTTGTCTAGGTCAAATCAAGAATTAGGGGATTATTCTCTCTTTCCTTTTGGGAAGATAAAAACCCTAGACACATTCTTTCTTTGCATTAGGAAAGTGATCTTTTGGTAATTAACCACATTCTTTGAGTGTTCGGGAGAAATAAAAATTGGATAGGAGATTATTCTCTTTTCCCCTTGTGGGACAATCAGAAATCTAGACTCCTTTCATTTCCAATTCATGGTTTTCAAGTTAATCCTTTAGTTGGGTCTGTTGATTGAGGTAAAAAGCTCCTAGGAATGACCCACATGAGAAAGAGGTGTATTCCACACCACTCCAACTCATGTTAAATAAATTTTATTTTGAGGTTAAAGCCCCAGAAGTCAGATATCGTTTGAGCTTATACTCAACTCACGCATAATAAAAAGTAGGGCCATGAAGTCTCAATCATGTTTACATGACTGCTTGTGCAAAGGTTCTCTATGGGGATATTGGTCTCAATTGCTCTTGTGTGGACATAGAGGACATATTGGAATGAAGATCCTTAGTAAGAACTATTAAAGTAGCAGCCTACCCAATTCACCTTTGAAATATTTATAATGTTTGTGCAAGGAGGATAGTAACCTCCCCAAGATGCGCACACATTCGTGCCACCTTGAGCATTTGGAGTCAGCTAATAGGATATCCTAACTGGATTCATTGTATTCTTGGTGATGACCATATTTTGATTAGCTCTTGTGTGTGTTCCTACATTTGTGGGTAAATATTTTCAACCTAAGACAAATTGTTAGGTAGGAATTGCTTGAGTGTTTTCAAAACATTAGTCACTTGAACATACACAAATTTCTATCAATCAAACTTGTCATAATTTCTTGTATCCCTCAAGGTTTCATTGTCCCTTAGAGGATTTTCTTTAGAGGTGTGTTCACAAAAAATTGAATGTTCTAGTTTGAATCAAGGTATACATAGCGTAGTTAATGCCTTTGATGTGTGATTGAAGCTAGTTATTTCCATTGAAAAAAATGCAACCAAATTAAATATAAATTGGTCAGACTTAGTCAAAAATGTGGAAATTCCCCTAGTTTCACCAATTGTCATCTCTTACCTGAGATTGTCATTCACAAAAATCCATCATTTTTTATTTATTAGAGGTCCATTACATTAATTTACCTAAATCAAACCTTCTCCTCCATCATTTCATCAATCCTTCATCAATCTAGCCTTTCACATTTCATTAAATTCTCCCACACTTTTGACTTAGGAGCACTGCCATCCATTTGGACTCTCTTAAGGTGTCTTTGAGATCCTCATCCTTAATCACAATTGAACCTTCTCACTTCAGAAAACAAGTCTATCTTGAGTGGTCATTCCAATAAATCCTCCCTCTTTTTCTTGAGATAATAAGTCTATCCCAAGTAGGAGAAATATATCATCCATATCCAAATCATTTTTCTTTACAGGATCTTATTTCACTAAGGTTATCCAAAACCTTCATCAAATAATCAAAATCACATCAAGTCAAATCTCAAGGTCCTAGCCTCATCCAACATTAAATCCAGAATATTTGAGGTCCTTCCCTCAGAATAAAAAAATCCAAGTATTGCTCCTAGTCCTAAGTTCAGCTCTCACATTTGACATATTTCATCCACATTAATTTATCTTAATCATCCCCAATCTAGCTTAATTATTCTAACCAAGGTGTAATTCATCATCCCAATAGCCATCATAATCCACATCAGCATCAACTTTTCATCATCCAATCTCACCATTCATCCTTTTTTCCAATCTAATCACATCATCATCATTTTAATCAAATCCAAAACCACAATTAAACCGTCATGAATATGGATTGGTTTGATAAAATGGCTCAGGACTTTCAAATTTCTTATCCCAATCCTCAAACCATACCTCAAATCCAACTAATCTACCAACCACATCCATCCAACTCATACATGATTCACAATAATCCAACCCCAAACTACTCATATCCCTCATCCCAACCCACTTATCAGATAAATCTTGTAACATCACATCCATCTGTCATATACTCATCCAGTTTACCTCAACATATCATATCCAATACTAATCCACCTCCCATTTATTATCTTTCCTCTACCTATGACAAGGGAAAACAATCTCATTATCCCTCACCCACATATCCCCCTCAGACATCATTCATGTCTCCATCTTATCCCATGCCCATGTCACAAACTCTATCTTTCCTCAACAATACTACCAGCTACATCCCTAATCCAAACCCACCATCTCAATATCCTCCAACCCATTTTCCAATCCATTATCCTAGTCCTCCATTTCCTCCAATCCATCACCATGATCCCCATGATATTACTAATCCACCATACACTCCATCTTGCCTTTCTCTTTCATCTCCTCCATCATATCCCAATGTATGATCTTCCATACCTACCTACATTAACAAAAATCCCCTTCCCCAGTCCACCTACATCTCTCAATCCACTTCATATTCCATACCCCAATCCGTCTCTTCTCCCCCATCAGTTAGTCAATCTCATTCACAAGTCACCTCCATGTCCACTTATGTGAACTATCTAGCCATGAAATCTCATACAACCATGTCTACACAATAATTCAATCATACAAATTCACAATCCATTGCCACACTTTCATATGTGGAATACCCTAGTTTCCCACCATCTACATATGCTAATCCTCCACCTCAGCCTCCAACATGAAAGTCTCCAAGTATTTTCACAAGGAATCCAATATAAAATCCCTCTTGTAAAGTTGGTGAGTCATGTCATCTCACTCCCTCATGTGAAGCTACTAGTGACGAGACACATCCACCTCCCGCACCTATCATTTCCCTTCCACCTCCCATACTTATTGATCCTCTTCCATCTTCTAACACCGATAAAGTCCTCCCACCTATTGATTCCATCCAATCCTCATCCACATATTCTCCTCCTTAGATTATCCACACACGATCCAATGAACCCTATGACTCCACTCTTCTTCTCGCTATCCCAATTATATAATCTCTTCTCGCCTCCATCTTAAGAGTTCATCCCTACATTCCCCATCATATCATCCACGCCAATCCAATCATGCCAAGATCTTTCCAAAAATCATGTTGAAATGTCCACTGATGTAAATCAAGATCCTACTATCCTACTTCCTCCATTGTATGACCCATTTTTTCCACCTACCTCACCTCATGTTCCATTTTCATTCACTCCTTCTATTCAAGATCCTGTCATTCTACCTACTCCATCTAAATATCCATCACCCCATTTGAGCCAAGATTACAACATCTCATCCCCTCCATTTTATGATCATTTATCGCCTCTAATCCAAACTATCCCACCCACATCACTCTATAGCCTTGATCCAATTATATTCATCCATGGTATTCCCCTTGAACTAGAAAAAATAAATTTCATATCAATCATTTACACTCCTCCCAATAATGGACTCGCATCATTTTCCCTACCAAAGAAGTGTCCTATCTTGGATTGAATTCTCAAAAAATAGAATTATCAAGGTAAAGGCTTAGGTCTATGATGGGGAGCTCTAACTTCTAAGAGTTTTCTTTCTCTTTCCAAGACCCTTTGTTTTGTCTTCTTAGGGTTCCTATTAGTAACCTAACTAGAGGACTACTTTATGGTCCCCTATCTCCTTTAGATCTCTCCACCAACTTCAAACTCCATTCAAGTCCTCCATTCAACTATGCACCCATAGGCTTGTCCTAGCCAATTTCTCTCCAATATGACCTTGTCAATGGAAATGGGATTCCTAACCATTCATAGTTCACTTTGAACTATTTTTTATCCATGTTAATGGATCCCTTCATTAGGTTTCAATCGGGTTCCTAGTTTTTAAATTTTGATGCCTTGTAACCTTGTTGGTCAATTAGGCCTCCTAAATAAGTCTTTTTTTGGATTTATTCAAAAATCCCCTTAAAAAACCTCTGAATCAACTATGGATTCTTTGTAGTTCTATCCTAGGCTCTAGGATTTTCAATTTTTTAACCCCCAATCTGTTCTTACACTGAATTTTCATCAAACCCCTATTTTTAAGGGTTTTAGGAACATGTTAACTAGTCTGGCTTCTTTTTCTTCAATGGCTGATCTAAGAAACCCCCCAAATATTCTCATTTTATACAGTAATCAAGGACACACTCATTCACATTCTCCCACCATTTATTGGTTCAATATAATCCATCTAGCATATTTCCATGCTACTGTTCTACACAAGCCTCTAACCATAATGCCACTGCACTGGCCTAGGGCTTGTTGGAAAAAATAGATCCCCTACAAGAAAGGACTTCAAAGACCTTATTTACACTATATACAAGGTCCCCTACTTGATCCCAAGTGGCCATAGTTTTCCAGCCACGAGAACTCAAGTGGGGTTCATATTTTACATGACTGGTCCATAATAACATAGCAAACTTGTAAAACACAAAGAATCTACAAAATAATTAGAAAGAACACTAGAAAAATAAACTAATGCCATAGAGAACAACTAAATAATACAAAACACTATCTCAATACATTAATTCACTCCATTCAATCCATTAAAGTATTGGATGATGGCTCTATTAACAAAATACACTCAAAATCTCCCCTTCTCAACACACTGTCCGTACACAAGAACAACTAACTATCAGATTAGGGTTTTCTCCACTTTATATATCATATTACCACATGTTTGGACCCTCATGTTTGTATTTAAGCACCATTAAATCCCTTTCCTAGTTGTTAGGAAATGTTGTCATGACAACTTTGAAAAGTTTCAAAGTTGTCATGAGCAACTTTTACATCTTTTGCACAAATGAAAAACTACTTCTTCCAACAGCCTAATTTGATCCTAAACCATTTAATATGACCTTAAAATATTCAAAAACTTCATAATCATAGGTGACACTCCATTTTGGAGTTTTGGTCAACCTTTGACCCCTTGGTTCACTTTCTAGGACTTAAACTCCTAAATCCTATTTGACCTCATCAAACACTAAACACTAATTAATCCTACCTCTAGACACACAAAAAACACACATGGGACTTCATATTTAGTCCTTATTACCTTTTATGGTTTTCCAAACCAACCTACAAGCCAAAACTTATTAAATATTTATACAAGATCTTAAGGTGCTCCTGCACCATCCTCTTCCCGCAACATAGAAATCAAGGTATCTTAGGTGTGATGAACTCCATTCTTATGCCATGCTTATTCAAGTCTCCCTTTGCTATCCATATAGCCTCTAACTCAGGTTGGTATTCCCATTTCACCAAGTGTTCCATGTATACTTTCTTCCTTGTCTTCTTCTTCACCCTTGAATCCAGAATCCTTTCCACTTATGGCTTAGTTCGAATAGGTACTTAAGCTCTTCCACATGCTTAGTTACCTCTGTACTATACTCTTCCTTGCCTATGTTTGGTACTTTGTATGGAATCAAATCCTTCACATTGAAAATGGGGGAAATAGTCATATGTTTTGGTAGATCTATCTTGTAGGCATTGGAACCATACTTAGCCAATCCCTTACAAGATCCAGTCCTCTTCATCTATATTTTGCTTGGTATTCCCTTCTGTAGCCTAGCCTTTTTCAAATATAACATCACCAAGTCTCCTACCTAAAACTTTAGGTCTCCCCTTCCTTCATCTTTCTTAGTCTTCAACTTCTGATTTCCCTCCATTAGAGTCTTCTTCACTTGTTCATGAACTTCTCTCATTGACTGTGCAAATTCATCTACATGTCCACTGATTCCTTGATATCCTTTTAATTACATGAGCTCCAATACACCCCTTAGATGTATAACATATAGAATCTCAAATGGACTCTTACCAGTAGTCCTTTTTTTGCTATAATTGTAGGCAAATTATTCCTATGGGATAACTTGTTCCCATCCTGGCCCATACTCTTTTGTCAAACATCTTACCAAGTTTTTGTGAACCATGTTTATTACTTCTATCTAACCATCCATTTGAGGATGATACGAAGAACTATGAACAAGTTAGTTCCTAGTCTTTTCCATAGGGTCTTCCGAAAGTGCCCCATAAACTTCACATATCTCTCTACAACTATACTCATTGTCAAGCAATGGATCCTCACTATCTCCTTGAAGAAAAGATGGGCAATGTGACTGGCATCATATGTTGTTTTACATGGGATGAAATGACACATCTTATTGAATCTGTCAACTACCAAAAACACACTCTCTAGACCAATAGGAGTACTAGGTAATCCCACCATGAAATCCATACTTATGCATGCCCATAGTCTATTTGGGATGGGTAATGGCTGGTTTTCCCTTTTTCCTTATGACATATCACACACTACACATATCTTCTTACATATTTATGCATCTTAGGCTTCCAATAGTATCTCTCCACTAAGTCTAGGATCTTGTTTAACCCAAAGTGTTCACTCAAACTTCCATTATTCTTCTGTAGGATGAGTTTCTCCCTCATGGAACCCCTTGGAAAAATAGTTTCTTCCCTTTACACAAAAATCCATTTTGTAAGGTATAGTCTGCAAAATCACTGTTAAAGTGATTCTCAGAATCAATACACACCTTATAGATCTCTAAAAAATTTGAATCTCCTTCATAAAGGTCTTTGAATCCTTCAATCCCTGTACTCTACAAATGAATCTCCTAAATGGTAATAAATCTCCTACTAAGGTCATCTGCTAGCTTTTTATTCACCCCCTTTTTATGCTTGATAGTAAAAGTGTATGACTGCAGAAACTCAATCCATTTTATATGCCTCAAGTTAAGCTTCTCCTATTTATTTATATAGCTCAAAGCCTAGTTATCAGTATATACTACAAATTACTTTTGCAATAAGTAGTGCCTCCACTTCTTTAGATCTCCACCAATGCATAAAGCTCTAGACCATAGGATGAGTACCTATATTTTTCTTCATTAAGCCTTTCACTAAAGAAGGCTACTAGTCTTCCTTCCTAGCTTAGGACTACACCCACTTCTATGTTACTAGCATCAAATTCCACTATAAATAACATCTCAAAACTAGGTAAAACTAGTATTGGTTGGGTGGCTATCTCTTTCTTCAATATCTCAAATCCTTCATTACCTTTCTTGGTGCACAAAAACTTTATTTTGACTCCACCCTTAATGGTATCTAGGACAGGTGCGCAAATTTCATTGAATCTTCTAACAAAATTCCTATAGAATTGGGCTAACCCATGGAAGATTCTTACTTCAGTCCCTATCTTAGGAGTAGGACAACTTAATATGAATTCCACCTTTCTCTTGTCCATCTTCAAGTCACCTTGGGATACCAAAAATCCTAGGTAAACTAGTTTTTGTTTCATAAACTTACTCTTTTCAAGATTTATGGTGAGTTTCTCCTCCTGCAACCTCTTCAACAAAACTTCCAAGTGTTTCATATTCTCTTCCTTTGTTTTACTAAAAATGATGATTTCATCTAGGTAGACTACTACAAATACCCCTATATAATCCTTCAAGACTTCATTCATGACCCTCATAAAAGTAATTGGTGCATTTGTAAGCCCAAAAAACATTACTAACTTCTCATATTACCCTCTATTGTTTTAAAAGTTGAGTTCCACTCATCACCCTCTTTCATCCTAATTTGATTGTATCCACCTTTTAAGTCAATCTTTGAAAAGTACTTAGCACCCCCAAAGAAATGCATTAAATCTTCTATCCTAGGAATAGGAAATCTATATATAATAGTCATCCTATTTATTTACCAAGAGTTAGTACACATCCTCTACTTAGCTCCCTTCTTAGGAGCCAAAACCACTGGGACATGACGTGGGCTGATGCTCTTCCTTATTAGGCCCTAGTCCAAGAGCTCCTACACTTTCCTTGTAATCTCTTTGTTCTACTTTGATGTCATCTTATATGAAGCCTTGTATGGAAGTGATTCCCCCAGTACAAATTTAATTTGATGACTGATCTCTCTCTTTGAGGGTAATGTAGCTAGAGTCCCTTCACAAATGATGTCTTCAAATTTATCCAACAAATGCTTTATTTCTACTTTCATAGGTGATTGGTTGGTGTATCTTCCTCTCTTGGCATCACCAAAATGGAATAGCCAATTCGTTCTTTCTCCTTCATGTCCTTGAGGAATTCTTTCCCACTCATTAGTAGGGTGTTGGAGTCCAACTTCTCCACTGTCTCCTTCTCTATCAAAGACTTTATCTTATAAGTTACCCCATTCTTCTTGAATGAGTACTTATTCTCTTTGCCATGGTGAACTGATTCCTTGTCATACTGCCATGGTCTACCAAGCATCAGATGACATGCATCCATTGGTAATACATCATAAATTATCCTATCTTGATACTTTCCAATAGTTAATTCAACCCACACTTGTTCACTAACCAGCATATTATGTCCCTTATTCAACCAAGTTACCTTGTATGGACAAACATGATGAATCTTGACCAATTTATGCTTCTATACTTCTTCCTCTGAGATTACATTATCAGTATATCTAGAGTCAATTATGACCTTACCCTTTGCGAAGAATCTTACACTTGACTCTAAAAAGATCCCTTGTCTGTTTGTGTTCATCCCTTGTAGGTTCTTTGATCAGAATCCTCCTAAGCATGAGGTTCTCTCCCTTCTTTGAATCCAAATTGATCTCTGATTGTTTGGTCATGTCCTCTTCTTTCACATATGCAATCTTCTTCTCACCTTGTGAACTTGTAAGCTTATTTGGACATCTATAAGAAGGGTGACCTAATTGGCCACAATAGTCACACTTCATTGTAGAAAAATGTGAGCTCCTTCCAAACCCACCTGACCTACATCTTCCACTATTGCAAAATCCTCTGCCTCTGTTATATCCTCCACTATTATTGGTCTCATGGTTTTGTTCACCAACCCTATAATCTCCTGAGCTTCTGGTGTCATTGTTTCATTGTCTCTACCTCTTCATGTTCCCCTAGAGTTTTAATCTTGTTTCTTTTTTGAGTTTTTCTTTCACCTTCAGGGCCATTTGGAAATACCCATATATAGAAGTTAAAGTGAAGAGGCTCAACTCCTCTTGTATGTTCCATCTAAGACAATTGAGGAAACTAGAAACTTTTATGCTTCCCACTTTTTCCACTCTTGACCTAAGACATATTTTTTGGAACTCTTCGGTATAGGATGACACATCTAGATCCTTTTGTCTGAGATTCTTCCTTCTCTTGTGTAATTGGATATCATAATCCTCTGGTAGGTTTTTTTATTTCACCTTAGCCACCATAGATTTCCAAGTTTCTATTGGCTTATTTCCTTCCCATTCTATTTCTTCTTGCAAAAAATTCCACCAAGTTAATGCTTGTCCTCTTAGCCTTTATTTGGCTATCTTCACCTTATGTTCCTCTGTAATACCAGCACATTCAAAATGGGTTTCCATACCCTCAATCCACTCCATTACCAAATCTACATCAATATTTATAGAGAATACTAGAATGCCTTCAAGTGCCTTGCCACTTAATGCCTTCAGGACCTTGAGGAATGGTTCCTTAGGTAGAGGAGGGTCAGGCTCTAGTTCCACCTCCTCTTCAACTAGACTATTTCCCTTATCTTTATCCTCTCCCATTTATTCTTTCATCTTGTTTGCTACCTCTGCAACTTCTGCCAGCTTTAACTTCATCTCCTCCATAGCTTCTTCAAGAAGTCTATTCTTGACTTTCTTCTCTAACAAGTCCCTTTCCAATTCTGCATTGGTCAGCATGGTGCTTTCTCTAATGGATTCAATTCCTTCTAACATACACCAACCACTTGCAAATCCTTTCAATGGCTATGATACCAATTTGATGGGGAGCTCTAACTTCTAAGAGATTTCTTTCTCTTTCCAAGACCCTTTATTTGTTCTTCTTAGGTTTTCTATCACTACCCTAACTAGAGGACTACTTTATGGTCCTCTATCTCCTTTAGAGCTCCCCACAAACTTCAAACTCTATTAAAGTCCTTCTCCATTCAACTATGCATCCATAGGCTTACCCAATTTCTCTCCAATCTAAACTTGTCAATTGGAAATGGGATTCCTGACCATTACTAGGTCACTTTCAACTGGGTTTGATCCAATTTGATGGATCCCTTCATTAGGTTTCAATCGGGTTCCTAGTTTTTAGATTTTGAGGCCTTGTAGCCTTTTTGGTCAATCAGGCCTCATAGAAACTAGTATTTTTTTTGGATTTCTTCACAAATCCCCTTAATAACCCTCCAAATCAACTATGGATTCTTTTTTGGTCTATCCTAAGATCTAGTATTTTCAAGGTTTAGAACCTCACTCTCTCCATACACTATTTTTTCATCAAACCCCTATTTTTAAGGGTTTCAGGAACATGTTCACCAGTCTGGCTTCTTTGTCTTCAATTGCTACTCTAAGAAACCCCCCCAAAATTCTCCTTTCATAAATTAATCAATAACGCACTCCTCCACATTCTCCCACCACTGATTGGTTCAATCCAATCCATCTAGCATCTTTCCATGCTACTATTCTTGACAAGCCTCTAACCAGAATGCCACTGCACTCGCCTAGGGCTTGTTGGAAAAAATAGCTACCACGCAAGAAATGAATCCAAAAACCATATATATAATTTATAAAAGGTCCCTTAATTTATCCCAAGTGGCCATAGGTTTCCAACCATGTGAATTCAAGTGGGGTTCATATTTTACATGATTGGTCTAGAATAAGATAGTGAACAAGTAAAACATAAAGAATTTACAAACTGATAAGAAAGAACACTAAAAAAATAAAATAATTCCACATATAAAAACTACATAACAAAAAACACAATCTCAATTCATTAATTCACTCCATTCAATCCATTAAAGTACTAGATGATGGCTCTGTTAACAAAATATAGTCAAAATCTCTCCTTCTCAAAACACAGTTCATACAGAAGAATAACTAACTGTCAGATTAGGGTTTTCTCCACCTTATATATCATATTCCCACATGTTTGGGTCCTCTTTTTGGGATTGGTCACCATGAAATCCCTTTCCTAGTTTTTAGGAAATGTTGTCATGACAACTTTGCAAAGTTACAAAGTTGTCATGAGCAACTTTTACATATTTTTCACAAATGACAAACTACTACTTCCAATGGACCAGTTTGATCCTAAACCATTTATTATTACCTTAAACCATTAAAAAACATCATTATCATAGGTGCCACTCCATTTTGGAGTTTCGGTGAACATTTGACCCCTTGGTTGACTTTCTAGGACTTAAGACCCTAGACCCTATTTGATCTCATCAAACACTAAACCCTAATCACACCTTCCTCTAGACACACATAAAAAACACATGGGATTTCATATTTAGTCCTTATTACCTTTGGTGGCTGGCCAAACCACCCTACATGACAAAATGTTTTAAAGATCTATACAAGACCTTAAGGTGCTCCTGCATCGGCCTAAATGAGAAAGGTACTCAAGATTCCATCCATGTCAAAGAACATCCATGATCTTGTGGTCTTTGTCTCACATCTCAAAGCACTTAATCCAAAAATATTGGTACAACTAATGCAAAATCCGTGTATGCTCTCAAACCCACCATTGCATCTTTCCATCATTCCCCAAAAAAATTAATGCCATCCCCCCTCCTCCATCATTACAATCCAAGATAGCCTACCATATCCCTCCTTCATCCTCTAAATCTATTTTGGGTCCCTATGTCCCAAAATGAACCATTGCATATTATCCACATACTAAATCCATTTTGGGCCCTTATATCCCAAAACCCCATCCCCCATCTTATCCTACTCATCCCTTCATCCACCAACCCCATGTTAAAAATCCCATACCTTGCCTTCCCAATCATGATCAATAAAGGCACATACCCATACACCCCATCCACCATTGTACCTCTATCACTCCATCCATATTTCCTCCATCTCATGGAATTTCTTGTATTCGTTCTAATGTTACTCATTATACTTTAGATGCAAAATCAGAAATGCATGAAGCTAAAAATTCACATCGATCTCAAGATTGGCATGTCCACTCTAAAATCCATGCTTAATCAAATAAAACACTAATAAAAAATGCACCCACATCCCAAAGGTCATAAATTCCCACCAAAGCAACATATAAACTATGTGGATCCGAAAGAAAAAAGATGAAATGTATTTAATAGAAAAATCCACAACGACATCCAAATTTGCTAATCTACCATCCTATCATCCATCCTATCATACCCCCCTCATAATGCCTCCCCATGCATGAACTATCCTAAGTGCGGAAATCTTATTCTTTGGTGGCATATTCCTTGGAGACCTTATCACATATACCTTTCCATCTCCCAATGTTTCATTTGCATCTCTTCATCCTCCATCCTTTCATGTCCCAAATATTCATCCATTCCTTTACCAAAATCCTTCCATCCATAAATCCTTTTCTATAAATGCTTCTATCCTAAAATCCCTCCATTATCTCATCCATCTTTCCATCACTTGATACATCCCTTGTCATTAGCATCCAACTCTAGGCTACCCACATACATCCTTTATACACCATCTTTCCATCCTTCCTTCTCCTACCTTTAGTGTAGGGCATTTAACTCCTTCACTACATAGTTTTTGGAGCCTCATCCAATTTTTCCCCATCCTTACATCCATCATATCCTATTAGAACCTAACCAGCCATTCTATTCATCTACCTTCCACACATGATATTTATCCATCCCCTTGTCCTTTTTCATGCCTTGGTTCTCCCTTGGCATTGGTCCCAATCCATTCTATCTATGCTTCCAATCCTTTCATATCAAATCCATTTATCTTCTAATAAACTCCACTTATCTTTATTCCATCATATCTCAATCGATCTTATCCTCTAATATCATTTTATCCAATCACATTCCTCCTTCATCACCTAATCACTTTTTATTCTACACATTCTTATCCCATCAAATTGAGCTTTATCCTATCAATCTGAGTTGTATCCTATCAAATTGAGCTTTATCCCAGTATATTGAGATTATCCCATCAAACTATGATTTTCCTAGGCACTTTGACCACATGAGTTTTATCATATCAATTCAGAGATTGACTTTCTGAGTTCCTTGTTCATTTTATAGCTATTGCCATAAAATCTGCATTTTAATATCAAATCAATCTTTTCCCACCACGATACATCCTTTCGTCATTGACTTATCAATCATCCATCACACAATCCCATTCATGGAAAGAACTTTGGAATGAACAATTTCTTGGTCATGAGGCTTTTTGTTGATTTTATCTATTTTTCAGTTGGACCTACTCACGATTGCCTCGATCTTCAATATCTTGGTGTATCTCTGATGGTGTCTACTAGAATACATGTCACTTTTAGTATGATCTATTCCTATATCTACCTTATATATCTATGAGTCTAGTCCATGCAAAGAAACCATGTATTTCATGCTTTCTAGCATGCGATGCATAACTCCTTTTGAAAATTCAAAATAGGGTGTGTTCTCTGACGTTAACACAAATATAATCCCCCTATCTCCTTTTAGTTATCTACATGGATAGCTTCATATTTCCCTTTGCATCTTTTCTTTTAGTGAGGCTCCTGTTTATTCCCTATTCCAGAATACCTTACCCCCCTCCATGATATAATGTTCCTCCATCTTTCTCTCATCTTGCATGCATCCTTTCATCCACTTTGAGAGCACACCCATGTTCTATCCAACCCGCTTGTCCTCTTGAAGGGCATCCTTATCCTCATCTCCCATCATCCTTCATCCTAGTTATTCTTCAAAATAACAAGGGCATCTTTTCTAACCCAATCATCTTCTTCCTACCTCTATGTCTTAATATTCTTTGAAATGATACTACTTTGTAGCACCATCCCAAAGAGGGGCCAAATGTAGACAGCTAAATTTAATTAATAATATTTATTAAATTTAGTCATCTTCCTCGCATTATTGATTAAATAATTACGTGTTATTTAATCGATTAGTGTTAGGCTTCTAGCTTAATTAATTAACTATAGTCAAATTAATTATCTAAATGACAATACATAGTTAGATAATTAATTAAATCCCCCTTTCTTCTATTAATTTAAATGATTATAATTTGTTCATTTAAATTAATCCTCAAATTCCTCTTTTGATCAAAGAAAACCTATTTAATCAATTTGAGCACATAACTCCTAACTATAACCCATAAACCAAACCCTATCTCAACCTATTTAACTTGTAGTTCTAACTCAACCCAAAGCATTGACACATACTAAACTCTCTTAGTTAATTAATTAATCCTAATTAACTAATTATCCCCTTCACTCATTCTCTCTCCTCCCATCACATCCTCCTCATTCTCCCAATTCCCCTCTAATCCAAGCCCAATCACTCACTAAGAATTTGCACAATCCTAATTCATGGATTAAGAAATCATAACCCCTACCCATGTCAAACTCATGTCACATCCCTCATATCCCCAACGGAATTCATTTAAGGTTGACCTGAATGCTCTTAAATATTTTTCCCCCACTTGCAAATCTTGAGCCACTCAAACCTTAAATTCTATATTTGACTTTTGAATGGTCATCCCTTTCAATCCCATGTTTCCCTTATGTGGCTCCTAGGTAGATGCCACAAATGTTCCACCTCATCCAAGCCCTTCTCTTCCTTCAAAAAACCTATAAATAGGATGCATTTCTCTTTGCAATTCATCTCTTATTTTTGTGCATTGTTATAATGTTAGAATAGCTCTAGAATTCCATAGTTTTCTTTATTCTTATAATCTCAGTTCTTTTTTAAATAACTTATCAATTACATCATAGGATAATATGTTAATGAATCTAGTTTATTTCTTGTATTTCATCTCATTCTTAGCTTAAGATCATCATCTTAGGAAGCTTTAAGACTAGTTTCTTGAGACTGGCTCTTGAATCCTTCCTTCATCCATTAATCTTGCATTCATAATTGCATCAACATTCATCAAGAATTCTACTTGGGGATTAGTGTAGTTTCATTTGAGATAAAACATCCACACCTCCATAAGAGAGAAAATCAAACAAGCCTTATGGGTTCACTTGTTTAATCTCTATCTGATCTTATGAGTATTTCTTGTTGTTTTCAAGCTTATGCATGTTTAATATATTTATGTGCTAACCCACTAACATTTGGATGTTTACACTTTCCCCCAACATATTGAGGATTTCCTCATACACAAATAGTTTTATATATTTAGGGTATTTAAGGGACATCACTTTCAGGGTTTGGTGTTGAGAGTGCCGATGCATGGGGAGGAAAAATGGTATCATGCCTATGGTAAACTTTCCCATCCAGACGCATCACACTAATGGTTTGACCACATGACGAACATAAATCTTTTTGGGAAAGGTTTTGAAGGATTGTGACTCTCTCAAAATTTGATGATTATGAAATGTTGTCACTCTTTCAAAAGTCATAAAGGATGAAGGATTTTGAATCTATATAAAGGTTGTAATAATGAAAAGTTATGACTCTAAGATCATGAAGATATAAATAGGAGAAAATTTCATTTGTTGAATTACCAAATAATGGGCCCCAATATGTAAAATATGTATGTTACGTATGTTAACTACCAAATGTATTATAGATCATTCATTGTTTATTAATTTTACTTGATTTTAAAGTATATTGACATATGTGTATCACTGAAAAATTAAAAAAAACATATCAAATATTATGTAAACACATATTGAAACACATATGGAACAAATATTTTTCAAACACATCAAATATTATTGAAACATAGTAGCAATGACATTCACAGTATAAAAATTCCATAATCATTCCATAAACACAATAGTACATTTAGTGCACATAAGGATGAAAATATATCAAAACTCATATTCTATATATATAACTGTTTATTAATTATGTATGTCCATATGCAATATGGCATAAATTCCAATGGGAGTAAAGTTTTGCAAAATATGAGATATGTCATCTAATAATGTGTACAAAAATACATATCATGACTTCATGTGTCTATGACTTCCTAGGCTACTGATGGATCATTAAAATGGAACCTCTTTGATGCACTCTTCGATTATGGATGATTCTACATAAAACAAAAATTCAAACCACTATTGAGATTATTTAAATTATAAATTGAACTACAATTGAAATATAAAATTGAACTCGTGTATGTACCTCTACTCTACATCTCCTAACATTATTAGGAGTGCTAGAATATGTCTTTGAAAGTGAAGGGACTTCACCCAGACTAGGAACACCAACATATATATGTTCACAAGCATAATTTAATAAATTATCCTATAAATTTGTCATTGATAGGAATATATAATTTACTAAGGTGGTGAATTAAAATAAAAACATACTTGTGTGGGTGTACCTTCTTTTGGTAGTGTAGGTGTTGTCAACAAGGATGTAAATCCACATCGTTGTACCTCCCTCACATTTGGTGTTACCTACAAGAATAAAATAATATTGAAATATTAGTTAATATAGATTTAAAATAATGAAAATAATGTATAAAGTTAAAAAATGTAAAAAAAAATTAATTATGCAAATACGTACCAAGCAGCTATCAAAGACAAATGAACTAGCTGAGAGACTAGGCTCTTCAAGTTGTGTCATGGCCTCCTCAGATATCAAGCCCTATTAGATAGACCATGAAAATAAAAATTAGTACACTCCAATGATAAGTGTATGCATAATCATTCTCAAAATCTTATAAATTACCTTGTCCTTCTCAATGTGCGCAACGACACCCCCTCACATTACACCCCCTACCAGTTGGTGACACCTAAAAGAATAAAAAAATCAAAATATTAATAAGTATTTGATTTAAATAATTATCATGATTTAACTGACAAGGATTTGTACTACTAAAAAAAGTATACGATTGAGTGTAAAAATATATACCATAGAGATCTTAAGGCCAAATGAAATGCCTGAGAGTGCTACATCCTATACTTCTCTCATGTCCTCCTCTTTCATTAACTAAACATAAAGAGATTAATTATAAAAAAATAAGTGTGAAAACATAATATGTTATCTAATATAAATATACATAAAATTAAATGCACTATAACATTAAACATTAAGTCTTACCATAACACAAGGAATGAATGATGGATGTGCCTCCTCATCTCTTGTATGCGAGGACTTTCAATGGTAGGATCCAGTCCCCATCGTCAAATCTAGGCCACCACCCATATCACTAGCCTCATACTTGTTAGAGTCCATAAGTTCCTTGACAAGTTCATTGTGGGAACCCAAATATATATTTTGACATGTAGTACAACTATGAGGCACACACATATATGTACCCAATAAGGATGCATCAACAAAATCACAAGGTTACTCTAGTGATGCAATGTGCATAACCAAATGGAAGCTCAAACTGTGAATGGTCCTAATGGTCTCCAAGGGATCCTCTAAAATAAAATTTGGATGCTTCACTTAAGGAGGGGGAGCACTGAGAGGAGGGGGAGTATATGGGCCCTATACGAGACTATGTGCCCCTATACTATCTTGCGATTGGCCTCCACCTATGCACATGAAGGATCTCATACTCCAAAAGTTGATATGATGATGCAGAAAAAACTCACCCTATAATTTATTTATGAAATAAAAAAGGGCATCCATATTGGCATTGGGTGGTTTATCAAAAACCATCCACCAATGATCCTAGAATTTGATTCTTATATTAGGATACATGCATCATGTTCTAGAGAACCTCTCTTTTGGTATCGAAAACCTATCTAGTATAGTGATTTCTCAATAGGGAACGTATTTGACCTTTAGTTATTGCAAGGGAACTCACCCCATCATAAGTGATCCCATCCTCAAATTGGGCATGCATTTCCTCTTTCCATCAAAGTGCAACATTATGATGTGTGTTGAAGGTCTCCATTAACTGTGTAATAGAATCCATGGTACCAAAGATTGAAGCTAATCTAGGGATCCTATTATAAACATCACTAATACTCCTTAACTATTTCAAATTATCCACTATAAATGATAACCAACTAATGGTAATGGTGATGAAGGCCAAGTTCAGTAGAATGCTAGGAAGTAGAATGGTTAGATCAGTTGTTAGTTTGTAATTTATGTTAAGCAATTGATTTATTGTTTGTAGTACATTAAAATATCAATCAGAGAGGAACTTAATTGGGAAGATAATAAAGATCACACAATGATAAGGAACTGTTGGTATAATTTCTTTTACTTAATATGTGATGTTTTTAAGTCGGTAAAGAAGAAAGGTCAATTTGGTAAAGGGAACAACCTAGTTACCGAGTAGTGAAATTTTTGTTGGTCAAGCAAAGAAAAGACAGTCACCGAGCAGGGAACAAAGAATGAACATGGATTGAATTCAAGGAGCAGAATGAATTTAATGTAGAGGAACCCAGATCAATATTTTTCTCAGCACAAATATGAATTTTGTTGCAAGATCTATAGTCATGAAAAATCAAGTTCAAAATCAGTGATGTAGATTAAGTGACAAAATAAAGTTGTGAGTTCCAAGAAAAAGTTCATGTCACGAGGCATGGTTAACCACTTAATCAAGTTGCAAGTATATTTAATTAGTTAGTTTGAGATAATTGGATGGCTAAATGTAATTGAAGGAAAACCTAATCAATATGATTAAGAGGCAAAAGAAAGGCCTATATATTGATGAGTCTGTATGTTTATATAGAGTTGTTGGCAACATAAATAGTTGAAGAACTACCGAGTAGAGTAGTGAAAGAGTTGAATAACCAGTCCAGAGGAGAGACTGGTGAGTTGATTATTTTTTAGTTCCAGTAAGTTTCAGAGAGCGAACAAATATTATAATTAAGAAAAGTATAGTTGCAGAATCAAAGCTCACATTAGTACAATGTTGCTTACTAACATTTGTAAAAAAATAATATCTTAACCGAGTGGATCTAACAAGTCCTTTGGTAAACCCTTGAGAAAGGTAACATTCTAGGATGAATTTTTAAGCCCTCTAACTAGGCCACTCCTAAAAGGGTGAATATTTTAACAGGTCTAAATTAAATCCCCTAATAGGGTCACATCTAACAAATGTGCATTGTAATCTTTAATAGGATTGATCGACTCTTAACCGAGCATACTTAAGAAGAGTATTTATTTTTGTGGGTGAAAATTCCCACTGAGTTTTTTCCCAAATTGCATTTCCTCATTAAATCTTGTGTTTCATATGATGCTTGATAAATTTAAATGTTATTTGCTTATGTTATATGATTTTATCAAGTTTCTAAAGAGTTTACAAGTTTCGGTTGTTGTTGTTGTTTGAATCATCGAGTTGAATCAGAGGTTTAGATTTAAAATTATTAAGGCTTATTATTTTTCTGATTCACTCCCCTCTCGTTAAACCATCTTTAGTAGGGTAAAACAAAAATTGGTATCAGAGCTAGTGCTCCATGAAGATAATTTGAAAGGTACTTGGGTTAAAGATCCAAAGATGTATAAGAGGGAAGCACATAAATTTAATAGGAATAAATTTTCTACATGGAAGAATCGAATGAGTCTTCACATATCTCATATTGGAGATTATACACTAGATCATATTGACAATGAGTACTCACTTCCACTATTTGGTCCTCTAACACTTGATTAGGTAAGAGAAAGACAAGAAGATGTGCAAGTGATGATAGATATAACTTCTAACCTCACTAACCTTGAGTTCAATGATTTAGAAGGGTGTACTACTACTAAGAAGATGTGGGATAGGCTTACATGAGATTTTGGTGGATATAAAAATGTTGAGAAAGCTAAGGCTCAAAGCTTAAGAGGGAAGTTTGATTCAATAAAAAATGAAAGAAGGAGAAAACATAACTGCATACAACACAAGACTAAAGGAGATTCATATTGCAATTAGAGGGGTTAGTAAAACCATTAATGAAGAATATGTTACAATAAAGATGCTTAGAATACTACTATCTATCTATAGAATCCATGTGTATGCTATTCAAGAGCTGAGATACATTCCATAGATGGTTGCTACTTTGAATTCTATAATCGGTAAGCTAACTGCTTTTGAGCTAAATGATTTTGATAATAGTTTTTCTACTACTTTTAAGATTGAATCTGCATTCAAGTCATCCTTGACTATTGGGAATTCTAGAGATTCTATATCTAGTGATGGATATGCAATTAGAGATAGTGAAAGGTTTCATAGTTGTAAGAGTGACCTTGAAGATCTATATGCTGAAGATGAAAATAACGAAGCTAAATTTGAAGCAATATTGGCTAGGTGACTATCAAGAGGTAATGGAAAGTACAGAGGAAGCTACCTTTGAAATTTTTTTCATTCAACAAGATTGGTGACATATCTTCTAATTATCTTGAGAATAATGAGAAGAGAGATAACAAAGACAACAACAAGACTAAGAACATATTTAAAAGATTTAGAGGTTTCAAGAACAAAGGAAAGAAACCATGCTATGTTGTTGAAGGAGGTTCATCTAATAATGACACCAATGATGATGAAGAAGAAGTTGTTTATGTTGCTATTAAATATGAATCTAATGAAGAAAGGTATATTGAAGAACAAGCCCTAATATCACAAGTAAAAATGATACATGGATTATAGACAGCGGTTTCTCACACAACATGACTGGTGATACTGACAAGTTTATTACTTTGAAAGAGCACAATGGTGGTAATGTTAGATTTGGAAATGATGCCCCATATTATATAATGGGAAAGGGTTCTATAATTCTACTGAAGAATACTAAGTGTGATGATGCTTATTGGGTCTACGGCCTGAAATATAATTTGTTGAGTGTGGCACATCTAAACATTATAGGTCACCGACTGGAATTTCAAAACAAGAAGGTTAAAGTATTTGATCAAAGGGGAAGAGTGATTGCTACCGAAGGTCAATCTAAAGGTAATTTATTCTACCTTAATACATCGATAAAGAGTTATCTTTTTGCTAAGATTGAAGATTTATGGCTATGGCACAAAAGGCTATGTCATGTTAATTTTGAAAACTTAATCAAAGTGAGTAAGAAGAACAAAGTAAGAGGTCTAGAAATTCTAGAGAAAACCTAAGAATGTAATGTGTAAGGAATGTCAAGTAGGTAGGATGAATAAATCAAGATTTACAAGAAAAACCTAAGAATGTAATGTGTAAGGAATATCAAGTAGGTAGGATGAATAAATTGAGCTTTACAAGAAAAACCTATACTACACAAGGTATATTGGAACTGATACACACCGACCTATGTGGTCCCATGAGAACACAAAGATACTATGGATATAGATACTTCATATTGTTTGTTGATGATTATTCTAGAATGATGTTATCATGTTTTAAAACAAAAATCTGATGCATTTCAAATGTTTAAGTGGAACAATGCTAGATTTGAAAAATATATAGGGAGACAAATAAAGTGTCTAAGATCTGATAAAGGCAGAGAGTTTACATCTGATGAATTTAAGCTCTTTTGTAATGAACATGGTATAAAGAGGTAGATGTATGCACCGAGAACACCACAATAGAATGGTATAGCTAAAAGGAGATACATATCCATTGTCGATTGTGCTAGATCACTGATGATTGAGAATGGGATTTCTCCAACCTTTTAGAGAGAAATATTCAACACTACTGCTTATACACTTAACGAAGTCCAACTGAATAAGGGAACAAACAAAACACCTTATGAGATCTGGTATGGACACAAACCAAATGTAAGTTACTTCAAATTATTTGGAAGTAGGTGTTATATTCTTAAAGATGCAAGAGATAGAAATTTTGACTCTAAAGGAGATCAAGGAATATTTTTGGGATATTCTACTAAGATAAAAACCTAAAATTGTTTGAATAATAATAGTAACAAAATTGTAAAAAGTGCAAATGTGAGGATTGATGAACTTCTAGAGAAGTATGATGAAGACAACAATATGGAACCCGAGGATTATCAATGATTTTTTTATGTCAAAATTAATATTCTTGACACCCTACAAAGAGAACAAACTGAGGAAGAAGATGAGCAGAGAGAGCTTCCACCGAATAATGGAAATGAAGAGATATTGATGACTACCAAGCCTATGTTGGATAAGTATGTATAGAGACATCACTCACCAAGTAAAATCATTGGATATAAGACTGGTGGAGTTCAAACCAGATGAAAGGTAAGAGAAAACACATGTTTAATATCGAAACTTGAACCAAGAAAATTTAAAGATGCTTTAGAAAGTGAAGATTGGATGAAAGAAATGAAGGAAGAGATAGATCAAATTCAAAAGAATAATACATGGAATTTTGTACCAACACTAAATGATAATAATATAAATGGTACTAAGTGGATTTTCATAAATAAGCTGAATGAGCATCATAATGAATTTAAAAATAAAGCAAGATTATTTTGCAAGGGGTATGCACAAGAACAAGGAATTGACTATGGTGAAAATTTTGCACCAATTTCTACATTAGGAGTAAGGATTCTAATAGCATATGTGGATTATAAGGGATTTAAATTTTATCAAATGGATGTTAAGTCTTCATTTCTCAATGGTATTCTCAGAAATAAAGTATATGTTGAATAAGCTGAAGATTTGCTAAGAATACTAACCAAGATATGGTATGCAAATTACACAAAGAATTATATGGCATAAAACAAGAACCCCAAGAATGGCATGATAAATTGCACTAATATCTAATCAAAATAGGATTTCAAAGAACTACTTATAATAGAAATGTGTATATGAAATGTGATAGTAATAACAAAGTTTTAATTGCTGAGAAATTTGTTGATGACATTATCTTTGGAGGAAATGACACATTGTGCAGATATTTTTCTGAGATGAGAAAGGAGTTTGAAATGTCTATGACTGGAGAGATTAAGTTCTTACTTGGACTTCAAATTCAATAGGTAAAGGATGGGATCGATATTACACAAGAAAAATATATTAAGGAGATCCTAAAAACCTTTGGTATGGATGACTCAAAACTGGTTAGAACACTGATGGTCACTAGCTGCTATAACACCCCAAAATTGGCATCTTGCAACCCTAACTAATTTTGTTGCATTTGTCATTGTTCTGAATCATCAAAGTCCTATTGTACTGGGCAATTCTGAGTTTTGACTGACTCTACTCGACCTAAGTGTCAAATGCAAAAAATCCTAAATCTGCATTAATCATACATTATATTTAATTCCTAAATATCAATCAATTAGCTAAACAAACCCTATGATTGAATTAATTTAATTATAAAGTCCTAGCACTTCAATTGAGTTACATTTAAGAGGTCATATTCTATTTATTTAATTAAATATTCTCTCAAAAATCTTCTCTCCAGTTTAGAAATAAAAACTTTGGATTAACTGTGCTTTAAAGAGAAAGATAAAATAGTTAAAATCAGAGACAAAATAGTTAAAATAAAAAAGAAAACAATTCACTATTTTCTTTTAAAGAAAACATGATAATCTGAACTGGCTTTTCTATCTGTTTTAATTCAAAAGGAAACTTTATATTCTGAGCAGACTCTCAGTCTATAAAAGAACTCCCATTTCTCATTCAAGGATATGCATTATTATAATAACGAATTGATGCTGCATTTTATAGTTCATAATCTCATTTACATTAAGCTCTCATTTGCAATAGAAAAACAAAATCAAATTTTTTCAGTATGTTAAATTTGATGGTCATCAAACCATCACTCTACATGACCTTCTATGACAGCCATGAAACCATCAAATTTAAACTCCCAGGTTGATGATGTCAGCAAGGTTTGAAAAATCTTTAGCCTTCACCATTGAGCCTTTTGAGTTTGTAGTCTAACTTTAAACGATCATATCTTGCTCATTTTAAGTCCAAATTGAGTGTAATTTTTTTTTATTTAGGGTAGAATTGTCTAAAGATATCTAGGTTTTTCTTTGTTTCTAGATTTTAGTCATAGATTTCTCATACATTTCAGGTTTTCATCACTGTACCTATCTAATCCTCTATTTTGCAGCTTCCAAAGCCTCATACAGTAACATTTTTTAGTGTAATTTTTTTTGAAAGTGCGTAATTTTTTTATCTACTTTATGAATATGCAATCAGATTTATGATTTTCTAATTTTTATAATGCTGACAAGCTTTGGGATTTTTTGTTCTTTGATTTATCTTGTTAATTACATCCTAATAGTGGTTTGTAGGACGTTTGAAAAGAAGACTAAAAACACAGACTACTAATGGATCATCTTACAGGTTTCCTTGATCAATAGTGTGCTAAACATTGTGCTTGCATTTTTTTTTGTTTTATTAAAATAGGAACCCACATGCAAGACTTCTAAAATGAACTTCTATTTGGTATCTTTAGGAATGGCAATGACGTTAGGAAACTATGCTCTTGCCCTTTTGGGATGATAAATAATCTAGAAACATTATTGTCATTTTCTTATGTGTTTGAAGTGTCTTTTAGATTGTAATCCTAAGAATTATATGACCGTATCCTCTCCCCTTGCCTTCGTGGATCTTGGGTGTAAGAGAAACTCATAAAATTCTTTTAGCGTGGCTACCTCCCAAGTGCTTTAATAGAGCCAGTGAGAGTGGATTGCCCAACTGGTAACATGCTAAAGCCAAGCCCTTTCGAACTGGTATATAAAAAATCTCATTGTGATTAGTCTCACAATGGACAGGTGTGAATTCATTGTGGCACCCAAAATCTCCTCTAGTACCCTAGTGGTGTGTT
Source organism: Thuja plicata (assembly GCA_018584345.1). NCBI lineage: Eukaryota > Viridiplantae > Streptophyta > Pinopsida > Cupressales > Cupressaceae > Thuja > Thuja plicata. The sequence continues at coordinate 2,206,453 of MU227636.1, read as the reverse complement.
AAAGTCCCTACATTGTTAAGGTGAAAACCTTTCTTTGAAAGGATTAGGAGAGCCCCCTTTATTGGGAAAATGATCCAATCACAACCACCTAAACCAATGCACTTGACTACAAAATTTGTTTTAGTGACCAAAAAACCTCTATCTGTTGGCACGGAAGGTCAGAGACTGACTAAGACATCGCACATTTTCAAGGCTCTTAGTAGAGACAACAGTCCTTTGGGAAGTGATTCTCTTGGGATTCGAAGCTTGGTGTGCCTGAGAAGTGAGTGCACTGTAAGGAGGAGCCTATGCCTCCAAGCTTCTAAGTTGTTCGCTATCAGTAGGCATGGCTAAACTTATGTTCAAGTGGGAATTCAAAAGATATTTCCCTGGCTTACCTAGGATTGTGGTGTGTCTATTATTTTTTTTTACAAAACATAATGTCCATGATGTGTTTTGCATGAGTGTTTGCTGAAATAAAAAAAAACAACAAAAATCAAACGATCTGGAAAACTGTAAGCTCTGGATATTTTCCTATCTTGTCTTGTCTTAAACTCTTTTGAAACTCTATCAAAACTCTGTGAAATTTGTTTCAAAAACTTGTCAAAACTTGGTCTTTCATTGGTCTATCCTACTACATTTAGTCTATTCTAAAATTTGCAATGTCATAATGCTTCTGCTAGTTCACGTACAATTGCAATCTGTTGTTAGTCTAACCTATTGCTATCTTGAAATCTGATGTTGTTACACTTTTCCAATTGACCAATTCCTTTGTTCAATCTTATCATCTTTGTCTGCAATGTCCTTATCCTAGGTTGCAAAAGTAGGTTCGTCAACCTTGACTCAAGATCAGAGTCATTTCTATTTCTATCTCAATTGGGCATTATCTCCTTTGTCCTTTGGTTTTGGACTTAATCAACACTTTAGATATCACCTCAGCACCTGTCAGTCAATCAATTGATTCATCATACCTTCTCTTCAATATTCTAAGCAAGCGCATCAAGACAACCTTACAATGTCTAAAAGCAAAGAAGAGATTCTTATGCAAACTTTATTCAAACAACTTGAATCTTTGAAATCTAAACTTCAAGAATTGAACAAGAAGGAAAAGGATACTTCATTTGATGAATCCTCCTTAAGATTAACTTATCCTTTGATATTTTATCATGTTTCTCACATCTCCACACTTCCTTCCAAAATGGATAAATCTTGGTATGACAATCCCATCTTTGATCAAGAACAGTTTTATGACAATCCTATCTTTGATCAAGAACAATTTTATGACAACCTCATCTTTGATCAAGAATAGTTTTATGATCATCCTATCTTTGATCAAGAGAATGTAGAGGAAAATACAATAGAATCAGATGAAAGTCTCTTCTATTTGCAAAAGAAGTATATTGCAAGTCAACAAGCATATAATTATCCTTTAGAGAGAATATTTACTCCTCTGGGACAATCTTATACATCAGAATTGGAAGCACTTCTTGAGCATAATATCATAAGATTGCCTCAAGTCACATCATGTGGATTCAGATTCTTGAGTCCCTATTGTACATATCATAGACATAACAAGCATAAAAATTCATATTGCATGGAGTTAAAACATAAAATCCAAGATCTCATAGATGATAGCATACTAGAAGTGGAAAATCCTAATGAATCATCTAGTGAAGATACTAATCTCAAGTAGGATCAATATTGTCATGCCCAAAAATTGGGCAAAAACACACAAACAAAATTTTTTAAAACATACAAAAAGGGAGGAGTTATGCTACCTCAAGATATCAAAACAGCACATAAAATGGTGTAGAGGAGAAATAGTAACAAGATAGGTCAAACTGGGGTAGGATATCTCTTAGTTCCATCCTACAAGGAATCCTAAACTAGATACCTCGATCAACATGCAAATCAAGACAGTTGACTAAAAGTCAACTAGAGTTGACTAAAAGTCAACTAGAGTTGACCAAAAGTCAACTATACTTTGAAATACGTCAAAGGGAGTTACCAAGACCTACTAAGTCCTATGGAGGGCTTAGGCATGAAAAACAAGACAGTTGACAAAAAAGTCCACCACCTCTGAAAAGTGTGAAACTGGAAACATAAGGTCCAGAGGCTCCAAAGAGCACCAGATTAGAAAATTGAGGCAAACGGTCAAGGTTTGACCATTGTTGACCAAAAGTCAACTGTGCATGATGCTGGTAGCGATAATATCCCTAATAGAGGTACATCACGACATTAAGGGAATTGTTATGATCCCTTTAAAAATATTAAATTGAATGGCTCAATAATTAAAATGATTATTTTATTTTAATAAAATGCGTTATAAATCTTACAGTACTATAATGAATAACATCATTTCTTAATTTAAAATTAAATACCCTAACAAAGATACTAACACAGCTAAAAATTAGACAATTATTAATTTAACCTTTTAAAATAAAATGAGAACTAACCATATAATCTGTAAAATAGAATATAATAATAAATCTAATTTTAAAATGCTAATTAAATCACTATAAAAAAAAAAGAATCTTTTAAAAGAAAGAATCTATGACAAAATCAAATTTTAATTAAACATTCTAAATTTAATTGTAGTTCAATCAGTAACAGAAATAAATTAAATCCTAGTCTAAATAAATTTATATTCATGAAATCCACAAAGGCTAAAACCTAACTCGATGAATAAGCAAATCTTATAAATAAATAAAAAACTTTTAAATCTATTAAGCGATCCTACCAATAAAAGAAAATTACCCAAAGATGCAAATACCTCCCCACTAAGAAATTTTGAAAATGCCTCTAGGGAATGCGATAATATTAATAGAAAATATTAATTTCTTCTACCCCAAACCCTAAAATCTCTATCAATCTCCCCATAACCACAATGGAGGCGGCAACAGATGACCATAGTGGCCGCAAGGGGGTTCCAAAATGCAGCTCGCTTGGTGACGGGTTTCGGATGGGGCGGAAGAAAACTAGGCAGTGGAGGAAGAAGGCAGCCATCTAAACACAGGTGATGGAATAATGTTAATGCCATAGGACGGCTTCGCATGGGAGAATAGGTGGATCAGTGGTGTCTATAGTCGGTGGCACCACCGCCCTTGTGTGGAGGTATGGGAGCAGAGCAAGGGGAGGGGTGGCTAACGCCAGGGCAGAGCCTTCCCACTGTGCTATGCACAGTGTGTGGCCCGCATGCCACGTAGCCCCCATTGCTAAAAGGAGCTGTGCTGAAAGGTTTGGGGGGAAATCGATCCTCCCCCAAAATCATTCATTAAACTATATTTTTTTTTTAAATTTTATTTTAATAATTTTTTAAAACATTATTTTAAGAAATAAATACATTCCAAAGTAAAGAATAATAAGGTAATATAAATAATTATAAAGTACTAGCGAAAATAATTGACTGTATCCCTCAAAACAGCGACCATAAGGAGACATCTTTTTTGAAATATTATTTCATCCTAGCATCCTATAATTCAGACTCTAAATTCTGGTGGAAAAACATATAGAATTAGATCACTTAAATTTTTTGAAAGATTTACAATTATTTTTTTTGCCAAGTGTAAAATATTTGTAATGCTCAAGAAAATTTACACAATAAGGTAATCTATTCCCCCTTTCAAATATTTTGGTAAGAAATTATCTAATTCCATTTAACAATATCATTAACTTACTTTTAAATACTATCAAATTATAAGGATCCATGCTATTCCATTTTACTTGAAGGAGGAAAAATATACAAAATTTTTATCTATTTAAATGTTCAAGATAACATCATACCATTAAGAAAGATATACAACTAGACTTAGATAGTGTAGGATTTAGCTTTCCCCTTGAGGTAAGTTTATTTTTAATATATCTTTCCTTTGTAATAATTTTTAAATTCCTCAAATCTGATAAGTAGGAGATATTTTTCCATAGCAAGTCAAATTGTGATATTGCTATCAAGATTCAACTGTGTAAGTTTTGAGTCAAACTCATTGACCACTACTCATGAATTATGGGTCAATGAGTTTGACTCAAAACTTACACAGTTGAATCATGATAGCAATATCACAATTCCTCAAATCTCTTTCAAACTTTAAAGTAAAATATGGTTACATTTTCTCAGAATCCTCCATGCTAGAAAGAGGTGTAGAAATTTACAAATAGTATATTATTACAATTCTTATAATGGTCCTAATACAAAATTTGAAAAATATGAAAGAAAATTAATACATTGAAGGCCATAATGAGAATATTTCAGTGTTACCCATCTTCCATAAAGGGGCAGAATTAGAAACTCCTAAATCTAGCTGATACCTGAAGAACAAGGTTGACTATGGAGGCTCACCGCCAAACCTAGGCCTTTAGAAGGCCACCTCTGAGCTTGGGGATCCAAACTGGAATGGTTAATAAACAAGAAAACACAACAAGAAGACAAGCAAACAAAAAACTCATAAACTAGAAAACTTCCCAACACAAGGATGAACAAAAGGGTAGGACTCCAAGAGACGTTCCTGAAATAGGGGTAGTGGTAGAAATCATTGTAGGAGAAAGAAAAGAATAAAACTTAACACACACAAGCCTCACATGGACTTGAAGATGACCATCTTCACAAGATGCAGTCCTGAAATAACCTTGTTATACCTCCTAGGTGCCCTCAGGCCCTTCTTGGCATCATGGGTATCATGTTACCCCATGTTTTTCCCTCCTCACATGGGAGACTATACACTAACGAGAATAATTTCCATCTACCCCTTCAAGGTTACTATTTCCTCCCAAAGGTGAGTGTGCCTTGAAGACCCATTCAAAATCCAATCACAAATAAAGACATTATGAAACCACACATAAAATTTCAATTTAAAAAATAAATCTTCAAAACACATAGGACTCCATTAATGGATTTTTGAGCTCAAGAACACCTATGAAAAAAAACAATTTACTTTAAAGAGATCCAACCTTATTCCAAAGCTATGGTGAGAAGAGAAATGGTGTTGAGCTATCCTTCCTAAGCTCCTCCAAAAGCTCCTTCAAATTGGATTCTGTCTCTAAGGGTAGAGACTGGGTGAACACTCAACTCATCCTAAATCCTTCCCTAAATAGGAAAACATCCAACAAGAACAAGGCTTAACCCAAAGCTTAGGTAACTCCGACCAACCCTTAAATATCCACTTTCCTAACTCTCCATGGGTGAGGTCAAATGAAACTGGGGTAGAAGAGAGAGTGAGGTTAACAAAAGTCACACTCCTCTTTAAAATTTGCTGAAGACTGAAAATGACACTTAAAGGAAGAAATAAATGAGTTTATAAACTCATTAATGATAGAAAATGCCTCGTAACCCACAGGGTACCAAGTTGGGTGACTAAAATTGACCCCGGTAACCCCCTAGGAGCCCAAAAGACCCTCTAAAACTAACCCTAAAGTTAACCTACATATTTTTAAGTCAAGAAGACTTCTAGAAACTTCTAACCATAGGGTAAGCTTGGGTACTACTCCTAGGAAACCTTAGTTAACCCTATAACTAACCCTAGTGCCCCTTACTAGCCATGTCAACATTAAATTACAACAATTGCCAAATGTGGCACATTAAATTAAAACAAATGACACGACTCAATCACATGAACATTTACTGATTAAATTACACACATGCAAACCACATTTATGAAATAAACACATAAAAAATGAGGTCCATGTCTCTTTATATAGACAGGACCTTGGAAAGCACAAACATTTACATAGGTTCTAGTACTGGGTCCCCGGTTTAGATCCATGGTCAACTTTTCCTGCACAGTCAATGCACACATCAGTAGATCCAAACAACATGATATGAAACATAACATGACATCAATAATATACATGCATATAAACCACATTTGCATTAGAACTAAAATAACCTAGCATCAGTTTCCTAAACCAAGTTCATCATATTAAATTCATAGATTTAAATCCATATAAGACATCAATATAAGATGAAACTAAATTAGAACATAAAGCATCTCAAAAGTACCCTGATTACAAAATTAGGTGTTGAATATATAACATAGGATTCCACTGATCACAAAATATGTAAAAGTCTCTAATAGTCAAAGTATGTCAAAGCATAAACTACTGAAATCATGAGTAACAAAATCATAAAACTATGACAGTCCAATGTAGGTCTCACATCCACCCCCTCTAGGCATGAACTTCCTCCTGGAGTTCATCAAAGAAGTGAGGTTACTATGATCTCATCTATGCTGTGTCCTCCCAATAGGATATAACCTCATCATAGCAATCCCACTAGACCCTAACGTGGTCCAGCTCTTCGCCTTGAAGACCCAAAGTCTGTCAAGCCAATATACAAATTGGCTCCAATGCTAGTTGTTTGTCCAACTCCACCTACAAGGCATCCCAATCTATCACATGAGACTGATCATATATATAATTCCTTAGAACTTTAACATGAAACACATCATGGATGCGTGACAGGCTAGGTGGCAATGCTAAATGGTAAGAAACTAGTCATATTATCTCAAGGATCTAAAAAGGTCCAACAAAATGAGGTGCTAGCTTATAGCCCTTTCCAAAATGGATTGAACTCTTATGTGGTCATACTTTCAAGAAGACTCTGTCTATGACTAGATAGGCTCAATCAATCCTCTTTGCATCTCCATACTTCTTCTGCCTATCTTGATCTTCCTCAAGTCACTTCCTAATCAAAGTCTCGTGTTGATCCATATCTCTGACTAGCTTAGGACCAATGGAAACCCTATCCTCAATCCTATCCCAACTGAGTGGGGTTCAACATGGCCTAGAAAAAAGAGACTAGTAGGGAGGCATACCCAAGGAAGTCTAGTGCCTGTTGTTATAGGAAAACTCCACTAAGTGTAGGTATTCTTTCCACCAGGTCGGATGGTCCATGACATACATGTGAAGCATGTCCTCTAGTACCTGATTGACCCTTTTGGTCTGACCATCTACCTCAAGATGATAAATTATACTAAAATTGAGCCTAGTACCCATAGCTGCCTGAAATTCTTTCCAAAAGGGTGAGATGAAGAGAGAATCTCTATCTGAGATGATCTTATGAGGTACGCTATGAAGTCTGACTATATCTTGTAAGAACACTTGCACCACTATTGGTGCGATAAAGGTAGTACTCATGGGTGAAAAGTGAACCACCCTAGTCAACTTGTCAACTATCACCATGATGGCAGCATGACGATGAGAAGACATAGGAAGACCTACTATGAAATCCATAGATATGGTGTCCCATTTCAACACTAGTATCTCATGAGGCTGAAAGAGACCCCCTAGATGACGGTGTTCTGCCTTCACCCTCTGGCACCCTAGGCATCTAGCTGCCATCTCTATAATTTGCAATCTCATTCTTGGCCAACGATATAGTTGCCTCAAGTTAGCATGCATCTTCTTAACTCTGGGATGCACTACATAAGGGGCCCTATGAGCCTCAAGCATCACAAACTCATGCAATCCTCTAGAAGAAGGTATATAGATACATCCTCTATGACACAATAGTCCATTGGATTCCAAGGCATACTCTGAAAACTTCCCCTCGAGGGGTCTCTAAGATCATCTCAACTCACAAACCTCTACGTACATCTCATCCTCCTGTAGGTGATGAAGGATGCGATCTGTCAAATCTGTGCCAATAGACATAGAAGAAATCTCATGTCATCTCCTACTCAAGGAATCTGCAACCATGTTCTCTATCCCTTTGATGTAATGGACATCAAAATCATATTCACATAAGAACTCCATCCATCTCTTCTGCCTAGCATTAAGGTTTAGCTGAGTGAAGATGTATTGAAGACTCTGATGGTCTGAATGAAGTTTGAACTGATGTCCTAAGAGAAAATGTCACCATCTGACTAAAGCATGCACCACTTCTGCAAGCTCAAGGTCCTGGGTAGGGTAGTTGATCTTGTGAGTCTTTAGTTTCCTATACTTGTAGGCTATAGTTCACCCACCTTGCATAAGGACTGCTCCTAAAAAATCCAAAGAAGCATATGTGCAAACCATGAAGTCTGCTGAAGGCTCTAGTATAGCTAGAATGGTGCACTGGTAAGTGCTCTCTTGAGCTCTTGAAAATCCCTATCACACTTCTCAGTCCACTCAAACTTCTTTCCCTTTCATTGAAGATAAGTAATGGGGTGTGCTACCCGTGAGAAACCATTAACAAACCATCTATAGTAACTGGCTAAACCCATAAAACTACTAACCTCGGTCATAGTGGTAGGTGTTGTCCAATCCATAATGGAATCAATCTTTGATGGGTCTACTGAGATTCTATCTCCTAAAATAACATGGCTAAGGTACTTAACCTCTGATCTGAAGAAGGCACACTTTGACAAGCTACCATACAACTGATTGTCTCTAAGAAACTGCAAAAATTCCCTCAAGTATTCCTCATGCTCTTTCCCATCCTTGGAATATATCAAGATGTCATCAATAAAGACAACTACAAACTTGTTAAGGAAGGTACAGAATACTCTATTTATAAGGCTCATGAACATAGCTGGAGCATTCATAAGACCGAATGGAACCATAGTGAATTCATAGTGGCCATATCTAGTGTAGAATGTGGTCTTGTGAATATCACTATCCACAATCCTCAACTGATGTTAACTCGATTTGAGATCTATCTTTGAGAATACTCAGGCACCCTACAACTGATCAAATAAGTCATCGATTCTAGGAAGTGGATATCGATTCTTGATGGTAACTTTGTTCAACTATTGGTAATCCATGCACAACCTAAGCAATCCATCTTTCTTCTTTATGAAGATATCTAGTGCACCCCAAGGAGAATCACTAGGACATATGTGTCCTTTCTCTAATAGTTCATCAAGCTATATCTTTAGCTCATTAACCTCATTAGTGGTCATGCTATAAGGTGCTCTAGAAAATGGCTCAGCTCCTGGTACAAGATCAATGTGAAAGTCTATTTCCCTACAAGGAAACATACCAGGTAGCTCACACAAAAACACATCTGCAAACTCTTGAAGAATGGGGAAGTCATAAAGAGAAGTTTCCTTCTCTATCTCACCACTGATGGTGATGTCATACAACTGGCATCCCTTCTGCATGCATCACTTAAGCTTCATGGCAGAAACCACATGGAGTGATACGTGCCTATGAATCCTAGCAATAACTATATTCATACCATCATCATCCAAACATTCTATCCTCTTCTTACGAAAATCTAGCTTGCCTCTGTGGGAACTAAGCCAATCCATGCAAAGAAATAGGCCACAAGATCCAAGGGGAGTGACTCTGAGATCAGCTATGGTGGTCATGCCACAAATCTGGATTGGACAATCATTAACCATTGAGGTCATAGAGACTCTAGCTCCTGAAGCTAACTCTACTTCCCATATAACCTCTTGTCTCACTGCCACTATCCAGAAACACTCCACAATCGATGGAGAAACAAAGGAGTCAATGGCTCTAGTATCCAATAGAATAGTAACATCACTACCTCTGATCTTACCTGAGGCCTCAATAATTATAGCATGATGCTCTTCCTGGCAATTGTCTACTATAGTAAATACCAAGTGGGATTTCCCCTTGTCCCCAACTGTCAGCTCTGAAACCACTGCACGCTGACTACCACCCTATGGGCACTCTCTAGCTAAGTGCCTCATGGCACCACAAGTGTAACATGGCCCCTGTGACTAAATCTAAACACCAGGAGGCCTGGAATACTAAGATCTTACGGTCCTAGATGAACCGCTATAGCCACCCCTAGAGGACTGTTGAGTCCATGCTGGAGGGGTATATGGTGCCTAAGGTCTCTAGTCCTTCTTAGGACCCTATGAATGCCACTGTTTGGGCTTAGAGCCCTGCTGAACATGTGGTGGCCTATGTCACTAGTTTTTTTCAGACTGTTATGGCTGCTGCTACTTCTATAGGGCCCTAAATGTCCCTGTAGAGTTCCTCTCATTCCCTTTCCATGTGGTTTTCTAATATCTAGAGGCATGAGATGAGGTATTATGGTTTTACAACCTATCCCTATAATCCTATGGGCCGTGGAATATCTCTTCAGCTGCTAAGGCCCTGTCCACCGTGAACCTTATGTTTCTTGAAGATACCATATGTACCCTATCTAAAATTGTAGGATTTAATCCCTTGATGAACCTATTCACCTGTAGCTTCTCATCTCCCATGTATTCAACATAAGGTAGGAGGTCAAGAAACTTGCCCTCATACTGGGCTACTATAAGACCCCGTTGCTGGAGGTCATAGAACTCATCTTTCCAGTGATGTTTGAACTGCTCTGAAATATACCACTCCCTGAAGAGCTCGATGAAAGCTCCCCAAGTGAGGGTATTGATGTCTATGAGTCCCTTGGTCTCCTCATGCCTCTACCAAGTGAATGCCCCATCTCTAATCAAAACAATAGTGAACCATGCTTTAAGGTTGCCATAATTCCACAACCCAAAGCATGTTTCTAGGCTTAAAAGCCAAGCCTCAGCTCCTACCCCATCTGCTTCTCCTGTGAAGGGAGGCGGTTTAAGCCTCATCAATTCTGTGATCTCATTTTTGATGTCAGGGGGTACTTTATCGAGTCTCTGTGCACCTCCCCTAGGAATAACCCCTAGCACTGCAATGGACTCTTCTTCCCAATCTGCCTAATTCCCTCCTACTCTAGGAGGTGGGCTCCTACTTCTCTCTCTTTCCTGGTTAACTATTGGCATGTGGTCTAAGATAAGCCCAACCAAATTTTAAAAGGTCAATAATAGCGTTGCATTAGGATCAAGAGTGGGTTCAGGAGGTGGACTCTGATCCCTCATACGATCCTCTACCTCAGGTCGTACCTCTATGCATGCCGCGGGGACACGTCTCTGACCATTCCCTTGTTGATGGGCATGACGAGTGACAGGTGGCATCCTACACATGCAAGACAAATTTAGTGACAACATAGAAGGTTAGGTTCCCAATGTTTCTAAACATGGCTCTGATACCAGAATGTCATGCCCAAAAATTGGGCAAAAACACACAAACAAATTTTTTTAAAACATACAAAAAGGGAGGAGTTATGCTACATCAAGATATCGAAAGAGCACACAAAATAGTGTAGAGGAGAAATAGTAATAGGATAGTTCAAACTAGGGTAGGATATCTCTTAGATACATCCTACAAGGAATCCTAAACTAGATACCTCGATTGGCATGCAAATCAAGACAATTGACTAAAAGTTAACTAGAGTTGACCAAAAGTCAACTGTACTATGAAATACATGAAAGTGAGTTACCAAGGTCTACTAAGTCCTATGGAGGGCTTAGGCACAAAAAATGAGATAGTTGACCAAAAAGTCAATTCTTGTTGACCAACAAGTCCACCATCTCTGAAAAGCATGAAACTGGAAACATAAGGTCTAGAGGCTGCAGAGAGCATCAGGTTAGAAAATCAAGGTGAACGGTCAAGGTTTGACCATGGTTGAGCAAAAATCAACCATGCACGATGTTGGTCAAAGGTAGCGACAATGCCCCTAACAGAGGTACATCACGACATTAAGGGAATTGTTATGATCCCTTTAACGATATTAAATTGAATGGCTCAATAATTAAAATGATTATTTTATTTTAATAAAATATGTTCTAAATCTTACAATACTATAATGAATAACATCATTTCTTAATTTAAAATTAAATAGCCTAACAAAGATACTAACACAGCTAAAAAATAGACAATTATTAATTTAACCTTTTAAAATAAAATGAAAACTAACCATATAATCTATAATATAGAATATAATAATAAATCTAATTTTAAAACGTTAATTAAACCACTATTAAAAAATAAATCTTTTAAAAGAAAGAGTCTATGACAAAATCAAATTTTAATTAAACATTCTAAATTTAATTGTAGTTCAATCTCCACAAGAAAGAAATTAAATCCTAGTCTAAATAAATTTAGATTCATGAAATCCACAAAGGCTAAAACCTAACTCGATGAATAAGCAAATCTTATAAATAAATAAAAAACTTTTAAATCTATTAAGTGATCCTACCAATAAATGAAAATTACCTAAAGATGCAAATACCTCCCCACAAAGAAATTATGAAAATGCCTATAGGGAATGCAATAATATTAATAGAAAATATTACTTTCTTCTACCCAAAACCCTAAAATCTCTATCAATCTCCCCATAACTGCAATGGAGGGGGCGATGGATGACAACAGTGCCTGCAAGGGGGTTACAAAATGTAGGTCTCTTGGTGGCAGGTTTCAGATGGGGCAGAAGAAAACTAGGCAGTGGAGGAAGAAGGCGGCCATCTAAACATAGGCAGTAGAATAATGTTAATGCCATAGGGCAGCTTTGCATGTGGGAACGCGCGGAGTAGCGGTGGCCGCTGTCGGCGACAACACTGCCCATGTGTGGAGGTATGGGATCAGAGCAGGGGGAGGGGCGACCAACGTTGGGAGGCAGAACCTCCCCACTGTGCTACGCACAGTGGGTGGCCCGCGTGTCACATGGCCCAACTGCCAAAAGGAGCTGCGTCAAAAGGTTTGGGAGGAAATTGATCCTCCCCAAAATCATTCATTAAACTATATTTTATTGTTATTTTTTTTAATAATTTTTTTAAACATTATTTTAAGAAATAAATACATTCCAAAGTAAAGCATAACAAAGTAATATAAATAATTATAAATTACTGGTGAAAAAAATTGACTGTATCCCTCAATATAGGGACCATAAGGAGACATTTTTTTTGAAATATTATTTCATCCTAGCATCCTATAATTCAAACTCTAAATTCTAGTGGAAAAACATATAGAATTAGAGTACTTAAAATTTTTGAAAGATTGATAAAAAAATATTTTTTCCAAGTGTAAAATATTTGTAGTGCTCAAGAACATTTACACAATAACGTAATCTATTCCCCCATTCAAATATTTTCATAAGGAATTATCTAATTCCATTTAACAATATCATTAACTTACTTTTAAATACTATCAAATTATAAGGATCCATGCTATTCCATTTTACTTGAAGGAGTAAAATTGTATAGAAAATTTATCTATTTAAATGTTCAAGATAACATCATACCATTACGTAAGATATACAACTAGACTTAGATAGTGTAGGATTTAGCTTTCCCCTTGAGGTAAGTTTACTTTTAATAATACTTTCCTTTCCAATAATTTTTTAAAATCCTCAAATCTCTTTCAAACTTTAAAGTAAAATATGGTTACATTTTCTCAGAATCCTCCATGCTAGAAAGAGGTGTAGAAATTTACAAATAGTATATCATTACAATTCTTATAATGGTCCTGATACAAACTTCAAAAAATATGAAATAAACTTAATACATTGAAGGCCATAATGACAATATTTCAGTGTTACCCATCTTCCACAAACGGGTAGAATTAGCAACTCCTACATCCAATTGATACCTGAAGAATGAGGTTTACCATGGAGGCTCACCTCCCAACCTAGGCCTTTATAAGGCCACCCCTGATCTTGGGGATCCAAAATGCAATGGTTAACAAATAGGAAAACACAACAAGAAGATAAGAAAACATAAAACTCATATGGCAGAAAACTTCCCAACACAAGGATGAACAAAAGGATAGGACTCCAAGAGACCTTCCTAAAATAGGGGTAGTGGTAGATCTCATTGTAGGAGAAAGCAAAGAATCAAAATGAACACACAAAATCCTCACATGGACTTGAAGAGGAGTATCTTCACAAGATGTAGTCTTGAAATAACCTCTTTATGCCTCCTAGGTGCCCTCAGGCACTTCTTGGCATCATGGGTATCATGTTACCCCATGTTTTTTCCTCCTCACATGGGATACTCTACACTAACAAGAATCATTTCCATCTACCCCTTCAAGGTTACTCTACCCTCCCAAGGGTGAGTGTGCCTTGAAGACCCATTCAAAATCCAATTACAAAATAAAGACATTATGAAACCACACATAAAATTTCAATTTTGAAAATAAAGCTTCAAAACACATAGGACTCCATTAATGGAGTTTTGAGCTCAAGAACACCTATGAATAAAAACAATTTACTTTAAATAGATCCAACGTTATTCCAATGCTATGGTAGAAGAGAAATGGTGTTGAGATATCCTTCCTAAGCTCCTTCTCCAAAAGCTCCTTCAAACTGGATTCTGTCTCTAAGGGTAGAGAGTGGGTGAACACTCAACTCATCCTAAATCCTTCCCTAAATAGGAAAACCTCCAGTAAGAACAAGGCTTAACCCAAAGGTGAGATAACTCCAACCAACCCTTAACTATCCACTTGCCTAACTCTCCATGGGTGAAGTCAAATAAAACTTGGGTAGAAGAGAGAGTGAGGTTAACCAAACTCACACTCCTCTTCAAAATTCGCTCAAGACTGAAAATGACACTTAAAGGGAGCAATAAATGAGTTTAGAGGCTCTTTAATGACAAAAAATGACCCCTAACCCATAGTTTACCAAGTTGGGTGACTAAAACTGACCCTAGTTACCCCCATGGGAGCCCAAAAGACCCTCTAAAACTAACCCTAAAGTTAACCTAAGTATTTATAAGTCAAGAAGACTTCTAGAAACTTATAACCCTAGGGTAAGCTTGGGTACTACTCCTAGGTAACCTTATTTAACCCTATAACTAACCTTAGTTCCCCTTAGTAGCCATGTCGACATTAACTTACAACAATTGCCAAATTTGGCACATTAAATTAAAACAAATGACATGACTCAATCACATCAAAATTTACTAATTAAATTACACACATGCAAACCATGTTTATGAAATAACCACATAAACAATGAGGTCCATGTCTCTTTATATAGACAGGACCTTGGAAATCATGGACATTTACATAGGTTCTAGTACTGGGTCCCCGGTTTAGATCGATGGTCAACTTTTCTGGCACACTCAATGCACACATCAGTAGATCCAAAATAACATGATATGAAACATAACACGACATCAATAATATACATGCATATAAACCACATTTGCATTAGAACTGAAATAACCTAGCACCGGTTTCCTAAACCAAGTTCATCATATTACATTCATACATTTAAATCCATATAAGACATCAACATAAGGTGAAACTAAATCAAAACATAAAGCATCTCAGAAGTACCCTGACTACAAAATCAGGTGCTGAATATATAACATAGGATTCCATCGATCCCAAAATACGTAAAATTCCCTAATAGTCAAATTTTGTCAAAGCATAAACTACTAAAAGGATGAGTAACAAAATAGTAAAACTATGATAGTCTAATGTAGGTCTCACAAATATCAGGAATCCATGTCTAGCAATTGTTCACATATCCTATGTACTTCTTCCACTGTTCCTCCATCTCCTAAAGCTTCCCCGTCTCTATCAAGAACTGAGCCTACTGACGACTATGTTTACTCTCAAGGACTACCTCTAAAAGATCATAGCTAATCAGCATATAGGTGCAAGCCTTTCTCAAGCTCTAAAGATCATAGACGCCAAGCTTCCATGTGCTTCAATGCTTATCACGCCTACTCAAAATGATACTCCATTAACCTTTCAAGAATCCCTCATGAATATCAAAACTCTCACCTTGTCCATAGAAGTGGTTCCATGACAAGAGGGAAATCCAATGTGCAAAGAAACAAATATCAGCAATGATCAAGATCAAGACACCATCCATCCTTATCCAATGGTTGACCAAAGTCACACATCTCAAGAGTCTCATGGTGATTTTATCATCCCCTTCCATTTATTCCTAGAAGAAACTCTTACATCTCCTATATCTTATCCATATCCTAAGCAAGATCAAGATATCCTTTCCACCATCTCTAAGGAACCTATTAAAAATCAATAGAAAATTATCCTTTGTACACCATCTCATGATCCTTATCAAGATCAGAGCATAAATCTCTTGTAGAAAAAAACATCCCATCAAGCTTCAATTGCTCCTATCAAATCTACTCATGCTCTTGTTGATATAAAGATGGATTCTAAAGAGAAGAGCCTTGGTCATGCAGCTCACTCTAAAGATGTTGATATCCCCTCCACACTTTATATCCCTCCATTCAAATGTAAGCACCAGTCTTCTCCATCTTCCAAATCTATCCTTGGTCCCTACATCCCAAAGCTGAGACCATCAAACCTTCCATCTATATTGGGTCCTTATGTCCCTCCATCTACCATGCCTATCAATACTATCTTGTCATCCACTTACCCTATCTCCTATCCAGATAAACAAAGACATATATCCTTGAATTCTCCCTATCACCCAATCCATATGAGCTAGTCATATCAACCTCAATCATCCACAATTCCTCAGTCTTTTGGAAGAAATTTGTATGTACAAAAAAGAAATCAGCAATACAAGAATCCACCTACATATGAAGATCACTATGTCCCATCTAATTGACATGTGACTACAAATACAACAAAATAAAATAAAATATGGGTTCCTAAATCCATTATGAAATATTTGCATTCTAAATCATCTGATACAAATGGAAAATAAAAAGTTATGTGGATTTCCACGTCTCTTCTTAAGGACTTGGATACAAAAAGAAAAGAAAAAGTTATGTGGATTCCCAAGTCTCTCTTAAAAGGCTTGAACAAAAAGGAAAAATCAGAATTGGCATCCAAGCTTCCAAAGGCTTCCACTCCATCTCCTTTCAAATATTTTTGATCTCCTAAACCTATTTTGGGTCCCCATGTCCCAAAATCCATTGTTTTGAATACGTCTTCATCCATCTTGGGTCCTCATGCACCAAGATCCATATCAAAACCTAAATCTATTTCATACACTTTTCCTCTATCATTCCATCGTCCTTCAAGATGTGTGTCGATGTTGATCTTGCCTACACAAAATTTTTAGTACCCTATCCAATATCCTGCACCTAGCTCCTACGCATCCATCTCATATTCTTTCTATTCCTCTCATCCAATCCATCACATAAATCCTTGACTACCATCTCCCTTATCCTCCATATCAATCTTCTTCACCATCACTCTATTAGCATTTGTGAGCATACTTTTATTGGCCTTGACCTATTATAGCATATCTTTTAGAGGAGCAATATCTAAAGAGCTAGAAGTTTAACTTCCTCCATAAAATCAAAAAGATGAAAAAAAGGAAAACAAAGAAAAAGTGCATTGGTGAAAACCTAGTAAACAGGCCCCTTAGTAACAAAAGTAAAGATAAATCAATCCATCCTATGGTGAAAACCACTTCTTGTGGCACCTTGAATAAGTACCATGATGAAAACCTGGCAAACAAGCGTAATGCATAATTCCTCCTACTTGCACTCTTCACTTGGGATAAAGTTCCTTCCATGTCATCTTCTCCCATCATATCTTACATCTAGCTAGCTTGTGAATATACCTGTTCCTTCTGTTGATCTTTACAAGGTTGAGCCTATCCATGAGCATCATGTATCCTGAAATTCATGATCCCTTCCATCAGCCTATTTACTTTATCTCATGCATGCTACCCCGTCGTGATCTTTCTTATCCCAAGCCTATCCTTCCTATCTCTGTGCATTCCTATCAGAATCCAAAACATGCACTTATACCTCTATCAACCTTTATCCTAATCATAGCTGTATCCTATCCTATGAAATTGACCCCTTGGTCTTGATCAAAATTGAAAAACAAGTCCTTAAAATTCTATTGACATGTCCACTCTTTTGGACCACATACTTTTCATGACATCAGGTCATTACCCTAAATGCTTTACAACATTGCTCCATGAGCCTACATTGCTATATTATTTTTTCCCTAGCTTGGGTAATCTTGAAGAGACTATCCTTAAGGGTTGAATTCAACCTCTTCATCTATCATTTGCTATTCATGTCATACATCAACTTTCCAATCCATCTACAATTTCCTACACTTTTCTAGACATTGGGTCAAACCATTGTGATCTTTCTTAAGATCAAGTAATCTCTAAAAATCTAAAAACTACAAAATTTCTAAAAATTTAAAAATTGTAAAAAGTCTTGAAAAATCATCATCTTGGTACAAACCTAGCAATAGGCACTTTTTATGCATCCACCCAAAAAACTAAAAAACTAAAAAATCTCTATTGACTATCTTTCAATCAACAGGTATCAGGGCAATCTAGCCCTGACTCCTGAAGATTGAGCCTCATTTTGGGGAGAGTCTTTTGAAAGGCAATAAATGTTCTGGTATCTGGGCAATCTAACCTAGATTCTTGGGAGTCAACATGCTCTTAGTTACCTTAAAGACACCAACTTACATGGATTGGAACTGGTCATACTCTCGAGACAACCTTCCTAGTCTAGGGGGCATGGTCATATTACTCTTCTCATCAGTCACCAATGGTTCTCGCTATGTTTGCCTACTGATGCCTAGCTATTGCTATGATCTTCCAACTTAAGAATCTTTCTCACATCAGTCACCAGTGGTTCTCACTATATCTACCTACTGTTGCCTTACTGAGGAGATTTCTCACACATATGTATGTATATTGACATCAATCCGTAGGAATTGGAGTTGTACTGAATGCTCTATCTATTGATACTTAGCCTTGACAATCCTTTTCTTTAGTTTGTACAAAGCTTTAAGTCACTTTTGTGACATTCTGGTTCCTTTGCGAACCCTACTGACTTGACACTAATTCAACAACATATGCCTGGGGGCAACCAAATCTAGTTTTTCCTTGCAACATATGTCAAGTCAGTCACCACTACTAGGGGCATGGGTCCCCACATCTGATCACATCTAGAATCAGTAATCTTGTCATTTTTGAAGGACAGCTATCTACTAACAACAATTGGTGTTTATTAACACCCCAATTCAAACAGTGTTTCTCAACACTATCTTTGGACACATCTATATTTGTCAACACACATTGGATATCACAACATAAACATCTATTGATGAAAATCAAACACAATGCACTCACAAGCACAACGATGTTTTTCAGCACCCCTATACACATACATATTCAAAAACTTTTAAACTCGTTGAGCTTTGCTTGAATATTTATTTGTATGCTGTCTATTCTCAAGGATTTCATTGATATTTTCTTTGTTGAATTCTTTTTGGTGTAGTCCCAATGATCCATAAATGTCAAATAAATAGGGTGTATCTGATAAGAGCTCCCGCATAAAGGTGGAAAAGCCTCACATCCCTTAATCTTGTTTATTTGTATGCCATGGTGAGGTCGGTACTATCTCCTTGACTATTTTTTCTCTTCTTGTTTACACATGATCTCACCCATGGTTATCTTGGCTTTGAATGCCTCAATACTATTGTACTCTTCCAACATCAACTGGAAATAATGTTCAGGTCATCTTGGCTTTTGTTCTCTGGTGGTTACGTCTGTTTCCCATATCTTATCTGATGAAAGTCATATTCATGTTCTTATGGTTGCAGTGGAACCAGTAAGGATTGTATCGAATCTGATGTTCCAAATATGCTCTATAATGACAACTATCTGATGGGTCTCACAACCATGTCCTAGGGATTGCATCTAGCATAGGAATGCATTTTCATTCTAGACTTGCATTATGGCAACAATTCGATGCTCACTTCATTGTGTTATCCTTGATTTGTATGATGAGGGGTTCTTATTCACCATTTTGGCTTCATCACGACTACCCAAGTGTTTGATCCTTGCTCTCACTGTTGAAATGTGGCTATATCCACCATTCTAAATCCATTTTCGGGATCAAAATCTAAATCTAACACTTCTATATAGCTCAAAATTGTATTTTAAAATTTTTGGGACCAACGTGATTAGACACTTGTGCAGTCAACTTTAGGATGTCACTTTCTTTTCATAATCATATCTAATCAACATTTTCTCAACTCTTCTACTATTTTACTCAAAAGTTAACTCTGGTCAACTCTAGTTAACCCTAGTTAAACTTGGTCAAACAGACCTTGAAATCACTCGAAATTGATTCTGAATCTTCCAGATTCTTTCATAATCTATTCTCAAGTTCTTCCTGATCTCTGATTCAACATCTATCTGTGATTTCTCTCTCTCAATCATCATTATGACATGTCATCTCTCCATTTCACTCTCGAGGGGGCTAGATGATTACATCATTGAATTTATTCCAATCAATCTGATCTGAATTCAAAAGTCCTCATTACTAGGGGCATCTCATCACTTGGGGCATGTTCATTCATTGTACTTCATAATAAAAAATGGATACTCCACAATCAATAGGGGCATCTTTTTTCCCTACATCCTGTCATCTATTAGGTATCAAGGCAATCTAACCTAGATCCTTGAGGATCAGGCTTCATTCTGGAGATGATTCTCGAAATATCAATCTATTAAGTATTTGAGAAATCTAACTCAGACTCTTGAATATCAAGATTCATTCTGTAGATGATTCTCAAAAACTCATCTATTAGGAATTAGGGCAATCTAACCCTAACTCCTCAAAATCAAGTTGCGTCCCAGAGATGATTTTGAAACTCGATCTAACCTAGATATTGGAGGACTAAGCTTTGTTCTGCAGATAGTCCTAAAAATTTCTATTGAATATCTTTTTATGGATAGGTATCGGGGCAATCTAACCCTTACTCCTAAAGGTTGAGCCTCATTCTGGGGATAGTCTTTTGAAAGATATCAATATATTAGGTATATGAGAAATCTAACTTAGATCCCTGAGGATCAAGCTTTGTTCTAGAGATGATTCTCAAAATCTTAATCTATTAGATATCGGGGCAATCTAACCTGAATCCCTGAGGATCCACCTTCGTTCTGGAGATGACCCTTGAAAACTCTAATTGACCAACGTCTTGGAAATCTAACCTAGACTTCGAAGAGTTAAGATTTTTCCTGGAGATGGCCCTGAAATCTTCATCAATCGATCTTTGCATCATCAATTTTTGAAATATATTCTTCTATGCTTCAGGCATCAGACTATTCTATGAATCAATGCACTTCTCCCACATCAATTCAAAGAGGGAAAAAATGTAACACCCCAAAATTGGCACCTTGCAACCCTAACCAATTTTGTTGCATTTGTCATTCTTCCGAATCATCAAAGTCCTATTGTACTAGGCAATTCTGAGTTTTGACTGACTCTACTCGACCTAAGTGTCAAATGCAAAAAATCCTAAATCTGCATTAATCATACATTATATTTAATTCCTAAATATCAATCAATTAGCTAAACAAGCCCTGTGATTGAATTAATTTAATTATAAAGTCCTATCACTTTAATTAAATTAAATTCTCCCATTTTAGATAAAACACATAAAAAGGAAATAAATAATATTTAATTATTAAATAAATATCCTCATTTCAATAATTGAATTTAATTATTCAACTAATTAAAAAAATACATTTATGAGGTCATATTTTATTTATTTAATAAAATATTCTCTCAAACATCTTCTGTCCAGTTCACAAATAGAAACTTTGGATTAATTGTGCTTTTAAAGAGAAAGATAAAACAGTTAAAATTAAACATAAAATAGTTAAAAGAAAAAAGAAAACATTTCACTATTTTCTTTTAAAGAAAACTTGCTAATCTGAACTGGATTTTTAATCTATTTTAATTCAAAAGGAAACTTTCTATTTTGAGGAGACTCTCAGTCTATAAAAGAACTCCCATTTCTCATTCAAGGATATGCATTGTTAGAATAACGAATTGCTGTTGCATTTTAGTTCATAATATCATTTCTATTAAGCTCTCATTTAGAATAGATTAGTTTAATTTTTTTAAATTAATCTCATTCATAATCATGTCATAGTTTAGTCTCTTTGATTGATAGATTAATCTTTCAATTTTTAGATTAATCTTGCATTGCATTGCATTCATGGAGAAAAATCCTTCATTCTTAGATTGGTGTAGTTTGTGAGACTCTCATTCTAAAGTGATTCAAAACCCCATCTCGATAGAAGGTGACAGGTCGAATCATACAGGTATGTAGGCTAAATAAAACATATTCATTTTTGTGTATGTCTGATGAATAATGACTATGTTGAAGTGTATGGTTAAATAAGAATGCCACATTTAACATATATAGCTGCAAGTTATCTAAAGATGATCAGTCACAAGAAGTCAATGAGACACTCTACCAATTCATGATTGGTAAGTTGCAATATGTAGTGCACAAAAAACCCGATATTTCTCATACAGTGGGAATTATTGTAAGGTTTTCTTCCGATACGAAGGAAACACATATGTCTGTAGTTAAAGATAATTTTTAGAAATTTGAAAGGCACTGAAGATTTTGGTCTAATATACAATAAAGGAGGAGAATTTAACTTGAAAGTCTATACTGATGTTGATTGGGTGGGAAACATTGATGACAGAAAGATTACAAGTGGAGGAGATTTATTTTTAGGAGAAATACTAGTTACATAGATAAGCAAGAAACAAAGTTGTATATCACGGTCTACTTTTGAGGCTGAGTATGTTACTGCACATATGAATTGTGCAAATATTGTGTGGATAAAAAAAATACTAGAACACATGAAAGAAGAGATCACCAATCTAGTCACTATCTATTGTGACAATACAAGTGCTATAAACATATCAAAGAATCGAGTAATGCACTCAAAGACCAAGCACATATCTATCAAGTATCACTACTTGAGAGAGCAAGTACAAGACAAGCTGGAGTATGCAAATTCAAAATAACAACTTGCTGACATATTATCTAAGCCACTACCGCGGGTGCTTGACAGTATCTCAGAGATAAATTAGGGGCTCAACCGCTATCCAGCATTCATTAAATGCAAGAGGAATGTTGCACAAATTTGAGAAGAGATTAGAATATCAGAATTTTGAGTTGATGATGAGTGATCACACTTTAGGTGATGCCTAAAGTTGTGAAAGCAATTATATATGCAAAGAGAAGTCACTACATGCAAGGTATGAAACACTACCTGAACAAGATTTTGAGACTATGGATCTTCAGAATTATTGTCAAAGAGGGAGAAGTATGTAATTGATGACCCCACAAGGGAGAAATAAGTACACAGGAGAAGTAGTTGGTACATTATGTAATCAATGACCCCACAAGGGGGAAGTAACCACAAGAGAGAAGGAAGTGATGAATATAAGTAAAGGAGACAACATGTAAGAGGGAGAATGTAACAGAAGGAAAAGAGGAAGAACAAGATAAGAGGGAGAAAAGACAGTACAAAGAGATTAGAGTATATCACCATCAATTGATAGTGTTGTCATCAATGACAAACATGGAGATTGATAACCAACTCATGGTAATGGTAATGAAGACTGAGTTTAGAAGAATACAAGAAAGTAGAATGGTTAGATTAGTTTTTAGTTGGTCATTGATGTAAATCAATTGATTTCTAGCTCATATTAAGTTTCCATATCAATCAGAGAGGATTAACTTAATTGGGTAGATAATGAAGATTAGACAATGATAAGGAACTATTTCTATTTTTTTACTTACCATTTGATGTTATTAAGCTGGTAAAGTAGAAAGGTCAACTCAATAAAGGGAACAACCTAGTTACCAAGCAGTGAAGTGTTTGTCAGTCGAGCAATGAAATGACAGTCACCGAGCATGGAATAAAGCAAGACCAGAGATCAAATTCAAGGAGCAGAATGAATTTAATACAAAAGCATGTAGATCAAGAAGTTGCTAAGTACGAAGATGAAGTCTATTGCAAGATCTATGGTCATGAATAATCAAGTTCAAAATCAATGATGTAGATTAAGAGGCAAAAGAAAGTTGTGAGTTCCAAAAAAAAGTGCAAGTCACGAGGAACAGTTAACTGCTTAACCAAGTTGCAAATACATTGAAACAATTCATTTGAGATGATCAGATGGCTGAGCACAATTGGGGTAAACCTAATCAATAGGATTATGAGGGAAATCAAAGGCATATATATGGATGAGTCTGTATGTGTATATATACAGAGTTGCTGGAAAACTAAATAGTTGAAAAGCTACCAAACGGACTAGTGAAAGAATTGGATAACTAGTCTAGAGAAGAGACTGATGAGTTGTTGGTGCTTGTAATTTTAAAAGAGACAACAAAGGATTTGATCAAGAAAAGTATAGTTATAAAATCACAGGTCACATTAGTACAATGTTTCTTACTAACATTTGTAACAGAAAATATCTTAATTGAGTGGATCTAACAAGTCCTTTTGTAAACCCTTGAGAAAGGTAAAATTCTAGGATGAATTTTTAAGCCCTCTAGTAAGGCCACTCCTAACAGGGTGAATATCTTTACAGGTCTAAGGTAAATCCCTAACAGGGTCAAATCTAACAAATGTGCATTGTAATCTTTAGCATGATTATCTCTTAACTGAGCATACTTCAAAAGAGTATTTCATTTTGTGGGTAACAATTCCCATGGAGGTTTTTCCAAAATTGGATTTACTCCTTAAGTCATGTGTTACATGTGATGCTTGATAACTGTTAATGTTATTTTCTTATGTTATATGGTTTTATAAGGTTTGTGAAGAGTTTACAAGTTTTGGTTATTGTTGTTGTTTGAATCACTGAGTTAAATCAGAAGTTTAGATTTAAAAGTATTAAGGCTCATTATTTTTTGATTCACCCCCCCCCCGCCCCCAATAAAAAATCTTTAGTAGAGTAAACCAATAATAACGTCTTCTAATGGCCAATATTTTGCACTCGAGGTCTTTCAGGCTATGGGTATTCGGTGGGTGGATTCTCAAGATCAGGATTATTACTATTATCAGCCATACCTGATTAAATTGGAAATTTATATAAATAAAATAAATTTTAAATAGTACAGGCAATTTCAAAATGGAAAACCCTAGTTTTCATCTAAAAATTAAAAATGAAACCTAAAAACTTAAAAAAAATGTAAACACAAAATAGCTAAATTCATACATGGATATGAATTTGACAAAAAAAATGGCCTCTTGGGATCATATATCATATTCTTTCCGACATCGGCTATG
>MU227636.1:2158697-2171121 GCA_018584345.1 Thuja plicata | reverse complement strand
TAACATCTATCATTAACTCACTTCTATGGTAAAGGTCAATTGAAGAGATTGTAGAGGAGGATAAAATAGGAATAGGATCAATGGAGATCTTATTTGAACAAATTTCATCCTCACTTCCATGTACCTCTGTAGGGGATCTATCCTCTTTAGCAACAAAAGCCTCATCAAAGTATTGAAAACAAAAATCATACATGTTGAACATAATGAAACATGTAAATGTTTTTTGTACTTTTAAAGAAATTTTGTGATTTTTATGAATTTTGAAATATAAATGCAAAAGCATAAAATAAAACCTACTTCTATATGCATGTAAGATCTAATATAAAATTCAAATCTAACATGAAAAAGAAAGAGCTATCTATCACGAGTTCACCAAAATGTAAGGAGAAAAATGATGTTTATGGACTAAGAGTGTTTTGATACTCAAATCACTTATCAGCTTACATTTAATGTTTAGAGTGGAGGGATAAATAAGACATTCCATTTTTATTCTCAAATACACAAAGGAAGGATCCAAATTTATCAACCCAAAAAGGATCAATGCATAAATGAATCAATCTATTGGAAATAAGAATAAAGGTGATCCTAGGTTTCCCTCTTAAAATGTGTGTGTGTTAAATGAATGTAAATGTGTGATAGATTTAGAATGATTAAGGATTAAAATTGAAATGAATGATAGAAAAGTACTAACCTTGAAATATTGTAGATCAAAGAACGCTATTTTCTGAGGTTTGTACTATGTTTCTAGAAAAACTGAAGTATGATCCAGAACCGGAACGCAGAGACGAACACAAAGGGAAAATATTTTTCTGATCTGACACCGTCTTATGAAAAAGGTCAACCTTGACCCACAAATGTCAACCCTAACCCAATAATGTCGACCTTGACCTTCACAGGTCTGACATAAAATATGTTCGCGGATCTCAAAAGTTGGCCAAAAAGGGTATCCAGATCTGGGTTCAAATCTGCGGTCCCAAACCTGTACCTACAATAAAAAGAGGTTTCTTTGTTATGGGGGAGGGGTTTGTCTTAGTCAAACCCCAATTTATGGATTAACCTTGAAATCAATTAAGTATAGAATGCTAGCATGTAGTAGGATTGAATCTAACAATGAAGCTATGATATTGAATAGATATGCCAATGTAATTCAAATTTAAACAAGTATGTAAATATGAAAGCTTGGACTCAATAGAAACCATAAAACTCCATGATTTTATGCTTGGAATCCACCTTGAGGAGAGGATGAATGAGTCTTGAGGATGCACAAAGGATCTTGAAGGAAGATCACACCACCATGATGGCTAGATCTAGGGTTTAAATGATGAATCTTGAATGTTTGAACCTAATCCCTTCAAAGGCTTGAAAGCTTGAATCCTTGATCTTCAATGGAGGAATTGAATGCTTGAGAGGAAGAATTTAACACCTTGAGAACATGTAGAACAATGGATGCTTGAATTTTTTCTTGATGACTTTTTTATCACTTAGTTGATGGTTAGAGAAAATGAGAGGAGAAGGCTTCCTTTTATATGAAACTAGGGCACAATCTTCTAAGGAGGCTGACATAGGAGAATTAAATTACCATTAAATCCTTTACCCCTAGGAGAGGACCTAAGTTAAATATAATTTAGGAATCAACGCTTTGGAACCCAAAATAACTGACCCGGAAGCGGGAAATAACTTTTTACAAAGACTGACATTCAGAAACTATGGGACCTTGAGATTTCAACCCTAGGTTAGGGTCAAGGTCGACCTTGAACTAGGTCAGGGTCAAGGTTGACATAGACCCAAAAGGTTGACCTTGACCCTGAGGTCAAAAACCTCAGATTTGCAGTCCAGGATGCCAAAAATTGGATGGAAAGAAGTGGAATAAGAGGCAAAATAGGGGGAAAGTTAGGTCAAAGTCAAGAACCCATTCAAGGTACTTGATATGACCCCAAACCACCTACTCGAAAGCCTAAAATAGTCTATGATGGAAGTGCTTCCATTTTACGACTATACAGTTAGTAAAAATGATGTCTGAATTATTGATAGTGGCTGCACTCACCACGTGGCTGGAGATAAGGAAAAAATTGAGACTTTTGAATATTACAATGGTGGATCAGTAAGAATGGGTAATGACTCACCTTGTTTGGTTGAAGGTAAAGGAACCATAATATTGAATAATTTTATCAAATGTGAAAATGCATACTGGGTAAAATGACTTAACTATAATATATTGAGTGTTTCAGAACTGAATAATGCAGGTCACCAATTTGCATTTGAGAAAAAAAAGGCAATGATCTCTAATGAATTAGGAAGGTTGATTAGTACTGGTGAATAGATAAAAGGTAACCTATTCTATCTTGATGATATTAACACCACTTGTTTAATGGCTAGAAACAAATACATATGGTTGTGGCATAAAAGGTTATGTCATGTGAATTTTGACAACAAGATTAGGATAAGAAATAAAATTAAAGTTAGAGGCTTACCGAGCATGTCAAATCCCAACCATGTCATGTGCAAGAATTGTCAAAAAGGTAAAATGACAAAGTCTAGTTTCAAGAGAAAAACCTACACATCTATTGCTATTCTGGAATTAGTCCATACGGATCTATGGGGACCAATGAGAACAAAGATCTACTATGGTGATAGATACTTCATTCTCTTTTTTGATGATTATTCTAGAATGATGATTGTTATGTTCTTAAAATAAAAATCAGAAGCATTCAAGATGTTTAAATGGTATAAAGCTATAGTGGGAAAACAAAGCGGAAAGAAACTGAAATGTCTAAGGTCAAATAGAGGAGGAGAATTTCTTTCTGATGAATTCACTAACATTTGTAATGACCATGGAATTCAAAGACGGGTTTTTACAAAAATAAAACCACAGAAAAATGGGATTGTTGAGAGGAGTAGATCAATTATTAATTGTGCCAGAACACTGATGATTGAAAAAGGAGTCACAAAAATATTCTAGAGGGAATCTGTCAGTATTTTTGTCTATACATTGAACAAAGTTAAA
Organism: Thuja plicata; assembly: GCA_018584345.1. NCBI lineage: Eukaryota > Viridiplantae > Streptophyta > Pinopsida > Cupressales > Cupressaceae > Thuja > Thuja plicata. The sequence goes on along the minus strand of MU227636.1, from coordinate 2,168,117 downwards.
TTGAAGAAAGACACCTTTTGAGCTATGGCATGGATACACACCCAATATAAGTTACTTTGTAATTTTTGGTATTCAATGTTATATTTTGAAAGATGATAGAAATAGAAAGCTTGAATCCAAAGGTGAAGAAAGAATATTTATAGGGTATTCTACCAAGAGAAAGGCTTATAAATGTCTTAACAAATCCTCTAAAAAAATAATTGAAAGTTCAAATGTCAAATTAGATGAATTTGCTAAGTAAAATGATGAGGAAGGAAAAAAGGAATTGGAAGACTACAACAAATTTTTATACATTGAGGAACTTGACACTCAACCTAAGCAACAGTGTATCACTCCTAAGTGATAGAAAAATACAACCGAGCATCAAGTTGCAAACACCAAAAATTAGGAAATTGCTCATAATGATATACCGAGTGATGGAGATCAGAATGACGGTCAAGATGATGATCAGAATGATGAAAAAAGAGGTGAACCAATACTTTCCAAGTATTTCAGAAGAAACCATCCACAAAACCATATCATAAGAGACAAAAATGCTGGAATGAGAACAAGAAGTAAGTCACTAAGGGTATGTGTAGGATCATGGTATGCCAAAACGTGGCGATGTGAAAAAGAATTCCTGATTGGTAGACTGACTGAAAAATAGCTATAGCTTTCAAATGGTATAATATTTTTAAAATTTGAGACATGTGTCACATTCTATGCTTCTCCTAATACAAGAAAAAAAGAAAAAAATTTAAATTTGACGAAGTTTAGACTAAGTTAAAGTGGTCAAACACAAGATTTTTTATAGTATGGAAAAGTTGTAGATTAAAATTTATAGTTAATTATCTACTTGGAAAAAAATTACAAAAAAATATGTCACATCCAGACATGATTCTACTACTTATATATATAATCTAAAAAAATAAATATTATCATTTGATTATGTTTAAGGTGGTCAGACATATACCTACTTCTTATATTTTTAGTCCTCACTGATAGACTGATTGAAAAATAGCTATAACTTTCAAAAGGTATAATATTTTAGAAGTCCAAAACATGAGTCACATTCTATTCTTTTCTTACTACAATAAAAAAAATTCAATTTGATGAAGTGTAGACTATGTTTTTGATTAAGTAAAACAATTTTTACAGGGTTCCTGAAACCCGAAACATAGTTTAGACTAAGTTAAGGTGGTCAGGCTCGTGATTTTTAATATTCTGAAAAATTTATAGTATAAAAATCATAATTAAGTATTTACTTGAAAATAAATTACAAAAAAACATGTGTCACATCTTAACACGAGTCTACTACTTATATCTAGAATATTGTAAGAAAATATTATCATTTGATTGTATTTAAGGTGGTCGGACATACACCTACTTTTTATCTTTTTCCTGAAATTTTCATACTACTACATTGAATTTTTAAATTTTACCATATAGAATATTATTTTTTTTAAAAAGGGGCTAGTAAATTAGAAACTAAATTCAATTTTATATAGATTCTCTTCTTACACATATTTATATAATATTGATAACTTCCTCAAATTTTTATGTCAACTTTCCTAACCCTTGTTTTCTAAATTCTCATTGCCACTTAAGGGCCTAGTTTGGCATACCATGATCCTGCACATACCCCTAAACACTAGATGTTTAATTTGAGATTTTGAGCCTAAATCTATCAATACTGCACTTGAAAATGAAAAATGGGTTAGTGCTATGAATGAAGAAATTGAGCAGATTGAGAAGAACAAAATATGGACACTAGTACCGAGACCAGATAACAAAAAGATCATCATAACCAAATAGATATTTAGAAACAAGCTGAGTGACAATGAGAAGTCACAAGAAATAAAGAAAGATTAGTATCCAAAGGGTATGCACAAGAAGAAGGTATTGACTATGGAGAAACCTTTGCACCCATTGCTACACTATAAGGAGTAAAAGTTTTACTTGCTTATGTTGCATTCAAAGGATTCAAGTTATACCAATTTGATGTCAAATCTGCATTCCTAAATGGAATACTAGAAGAAGAGGCATACATTGAAAAACTAGAATGGTTTTCTGATCCTAACAAGAGAAACATGGTTTGTAGACTACACAAAGCCTTTTAGGGATTGAAACCAGCACTGAGAGCATGGTATGAAAGACTTCACTCCTATCTCATTAGTAATGGATTTGTAAGAACAAGTGAAAACTGTAATTTGTATTTAAAAGAAGATACTGATGATAAAATTTTGATTGCTGAAATATTTGTTGATGATATCATATTTGGAGGTAATAATTTGTTATGCAAATCAATTTCTACTAAAATGAGAAAAGAGTTTGAGATTTCAATGTTTGGGGAGATTAAATTCTTTATTGGTCTACAAATTCTTCAATAGGATGCTGGTATATACATCACTCAATCCAAATACATCAAAGAAGTGTTGAAGATATTCAAGATGGAAGATTCCAAACCAGTTGGAACACTTATGGCAATTGGATGCAAGATGACAAAGGAAGACAAGTCAACCGAGGTAAATTAGACCTTATATAGATCAGTGATTAGAAAACTAATGTATGTTGTTCATACTAGAACATATATAGCACATGCAATAAATAGTTACAAGATTCTCTAATAATACCAAGGAATCACACATGAATACTGTCAAAAGAATTCTGAGATATCTAAAGAATACTGAGGACTATGGTCTCTAGTATAAAAAAAAGGGAAAATTTGAGATTCAAGTCTATAAAAATGTTGATTGGGATGGAAACTTAGATGACAGGAAGAGAACAACTAGGGGTCCGACCCTTGTCTATTGGTCACTAAGCTAACTAGGAGGTTGCATCAGCCTACACATAATTAAAAGATCATTCATGTTTATGGAAGCAAAGAGATGGAATGCAAAGTTTTATCAGTACACTGAAAGGTACTTATCTGCACCAAACACCAAAGATATTACATTGTTGACGGAAAGGAAATTTAAGGAATATATTAAAAATTATAGAGAGATTTAGTTTGGCATTGTTGTCAAAGGGAGAGAGATATTCAATGGAATATATTGTTGTAAAACAAAATATATGAAATATCCATACAGGAGAGGAACATTCAAAGGGAGAGAAAACATCAGAGAAAGATTCAAAGAAACATCCATCCAAGGAAGATAATTTGATAAATTAACATTGCATATCTATCTGGAAGAGGGAGGAGATTCTACAAAAAAGGGAGAGATCAAATCATAAACTACTACATCTATCTAGTAAAGGGGATGAAGAATGAATAAAATACTCTACAAGAATCAAATCTAAGCTAGAAGAGCTTACCGAGAGTCAGACATTTGTACTAGTTATAGAACAATAATTTTGGTAGAGATTGATGAACTGTAACTGATATATTTCATACTATATTACTATTACGTGGTATGTTTCCATCAATGCCAAAGGGAGAGATTGATGAACTATAACTGATTGAATGTTTAAAGATAACAAGTTGATGAACACCGAGTTGTAGAAAGTTAATGCAAGACATTAAATAAGTTAATGTATTGTATTTTCATTTATGTCAACTTGATATACTCTGATTGGTCATATTCATATTGTCAAAGACTTCAAAGAACAAAAGAGATAAAGGTTATGTTATCAGTAATCCATAAAAGTTCAATATACACCAAGTGACCATAGAAAATGATGGACATTGCACATCGATGGGTAGAGAACCTCGAGAAGAGCCATAGTGTAAACTAAGAAAGATACTCGAGAAAGCATTACCAAGCAGACCCAAAGTGATACCTGAGAAGAAATAAAAGTCATAGTGTTTCCCAATGGATAGACAACCCCGACGGACAGAGATGCCTGAGGACAACTGAAGTCAACACTAAGAAAACAAGGAGTAAAACACCTATCAGAACTAAAGTTCATAAATGACAAAAGACTTATCTGAAAGGAGCTAATTATAGAGTTAACTATTTGATTACATTGTTTCCATTGACTAGTTAAAAGAAAAAGATGAGCTAGAGATTTAAAGCTATTTTTATTCTAGTTATCAAGAAGAAATCTATCAGATAAAACTAAAGTAAGATTTAAAGCAAAAATGGCAAGATTTGTGGATCACATCAAGAAAAAGAAAGACAAGGACCTAGAAATGGTGAAATAATCTCTATAAAAGAGACAAGCTGATACATAACTAATGGGGGAACATAGAAGACGATGTTGAAGATAATTCTAGTGTAGAAAGAAGTCTTCATACATATCTGATCATACAAGCTAAAGAAGAGAGATAAAGTTTTCTGTGGACACCGAGCAGCAGAGAAGAAGCAACATTCACCGAGAAGAAAGAAGTGGAGAAAAGGAAAAGAAGAGAAACATTGATCAGAAAAGTTTTATGAGCTTACAATAGATCTGAACATCTGCAAAGTTTAGTTGTATTTATGAAAAAATCATATATTGTTTTAGTTTAACCATTGGATAAGAAAGTCTCTTATCCTAGCAGGATTTAACCATCCTTTATATATTGGGACACATCCCAAGGAGTATCAAAAGGTTTTTCATGTTGAAAAGCATAGTGAATGTAGAGGTCAGTGATTAATTGTTAGTGATAAATCCTCTAACAAGGTTGCACTTAACAGTGTGTTTGTAACCTTTAACAGGGTTGGCTCTTCACTGAGCTCAGTTCAGAAGAGTACAATTTTTTTGTTACCAGTCCCAAGTGGTTTTCCCTTAACAGGGTTTCCACGTTAAAAATCCATGTGTAAAATGTGTATATGGTTCATTGCTTTAATGTTTTTCTTTACACATTACTAAAACAAGATTGATCAGTAAGCACTAAGTTATTTACTGTATTTCGGTAAAGACTAAGACTGCTATTTGGTAAATTTTAAGAATAAGGATAAAAATTGAACTCCGAGCAGTAGTTATTTGATAAGATTGTTTAAAGGCATTCATCTTGTAGGACTGAAGATAATTATAGGTTTTATATTTGAGATATAAATTTTTGGTTGGTTTATTGGATTAATTTTTTAGGCCACTAATTCACCCCCTCCCCCTCTCAGTTATTCTAACAGGCATTAGTATCAAAAAAATTATATGTAGATGTAGTATATATAGCTTATACATAGTGACTCCCCCCTTGTACATGCTCGATATATACATATGTTTCCCCCTTTTTTTAAATTAATGACAAAAATAGATAAACTTACACAACTTGTATAAAATGTTAGGATGGGTCTTCTGGATATTTCCCAATACCTTCTCCCATTTCTCTTTGAGATGCTTGAGGGTCAACTTATCGAGATTTAGTTGAGCCTACATATCATATATGCTTTCTATAACTGATAAATCCGTGGTGGCAATCAAGTTCTTTTCCATTGTCACATGCTTTTGCATCATAACTAAATACAGTAGCAACATAGCCTATAGCTTGGTTACTTGTTCTCTTATCTTTTCCTCTTCCTTCTTTAAATCTAGCTCAATCACTCTATTTGTATGACCTTGGTGTAATACATCTACAATGCATGTTGCTTGGTTGAAAGCCTATTCGCACTATATTTTAGATCTTCATATAATTTCCTCATCTTTTCACTAAGCTCAGTAGTGAAGTGATCTAATATGCATAACTTCTGCAGAATTGTACGAGCTTCATTAATAACAATTTTTGTTCCTATTACAAATTTTGAGAGGGTTACATTATTTACTGCCACTGCCGAGTTGATCTTCTCAGTAACCTTGTATTGAATCTTCTTTTCTTCTATCTCTTCTAACTTCTGCTTGGCATCAATGTCTAGACCGTGTATTGCCTCTATGAGCAGTGCAATTTAATCAATGATGAGGCACGATTCATTGATGGTCACGTAAGGAAAAAATTTCTTCAGAATCTCCTTTGTAGCCTCTAGCACCTGTGTATTTTTGTGTTTTTGGCTCATCTTGTCTTGTGCTTCTTTTTGAGTGCATAACTCTCCATATCTCCTAAGATTTTCTGGATCAAGTGTCCATGGATAACCTTCAGGGATATCTATGATTTTATCTAATGTTACTGCATCTCTACTCCTTTTCTTCTTCTTCTTCTTCTTCTTCTTCTTCTTCTTCTTCTTCTTGGGTATGTGTGAGGATCATGGTATGCAGAACTAGGCCTTAAGTGGCAATAAAAATTTAGAAAATCAGGGTTAGGAAAGTTGAGGTAAAATTTTTGACAAGTTATCAATCTTATATCAAAATTGTCTAAGAAGAAAATCTGTAGAAAATTGAATCTAGTTTCTAAGCTACAATCCCTTATTTAAAAAAAAAAATTCTATACATGGTGAAATTTTGAATTTCAATGTAGTAGTATTAAAATTTCAAGAAAAAGATAAGAAGAAGGTGTATGTCTGACCACCTTAAACACAATCAAATAATAATATTTTTTTACAAGATTCTAGATATATGCATTAGACTCGTGTTCAAATGTGATGTATGTTTTTTTGTAATTTTTTTCAAAGTAAATATTTAATTATGATTTTTCTACTACAACTTTTCTAAAATATTAAAAATCTCATGTCTGACCACCTTAACTTAGTCTAAAATTCATCAAATTTAATTTTTTTTAGTTTTTAAGTGTAGTAGGAAAAGCATAGAATGTGACCCATGTTTTGGATTTCAAAAATGTTATACTGTTTAAAAGTTATAGCTATTTTTCAACCAGTCTATTAATCAGGACTAAAAAGGTAAGAAGTAGGCATATGTCTGACCACCTTAAACAAAATCAAATGACAATGTTTTTGTACTATATAATAGATATAAGTAGTAGATTAATTTCTGGATGTGACACATATTGTTTTGTAATTTGTTTCAAAGTAAATAATTAATTATGATTTTTCTTCTGCAACTTTTCTAGAATATAAAAACTCTCGTGTCTGACCACCTTAACTTAGTCTAAACTTCATCAAATTGAATTTTTTTTTTGTTTTTTTTCTTGTAGTAGATGAAGCATAGAATGTGACACATGTCTCAGATTTAAAAAATGATATACCATTTGAAATTTGTAGCTATTTTTCAATTAGTCTACCAATCAGGACTTCTTTTTTACATCGCCACTTTTTGGTATACCATGATCCTGCACATACCTCCTCTTTCTTCTTCTTCTTCTTCTTCTTCTTCTTCTTCTTCTTCTTCCCTTGTACACTTGATGTAGGAGATAGAGTTAGAGATAATTGAACCATTTTCTCAGTTTCTTGCTTTGATGGCTTGGTAGGTGTGATTAATTGATAAGGTGCCTCGGTAGCTGACCTTATCTCAGTGGTAGGAGTGTCTACCATTATCTTTGTGTTACCTTCACCTTTGTCTGTCACATTAGTGGTATCTGTAGGTGCATCACCTTGTGTTGTCGCTCCACTATGCTTGATCTCTTTACCTTGTGTATCATCCTTGTCTTTATTTGTATATGTGACCTTCTCGGGTGTCTTCTTTTGCGCTTCACTTTCTATATCAATTACTTCTACCAGAATTAGAAGATTACCTAGTACTATTTTCCAAGTGGCCTCTATTGTATCTTTTTCATCTAAGGTCTCGGTGTCTCTAATTATCATTTCCTCTTCTTTTTCCTTGTCATCAGGATCAATTTTAGTTATATCTTCTATTGTGATCTCTGCGTGACCTTGATTAGTCAACAGTTCAGGAGTACCATCCAATACATTATCAATAGTTGCATCATCAATATTTATTGTCTCTTTTCTTGGTCGATGTCCCTGGGTATTCACTATAGATGAAATGTTCTTGGTTTCCTCAGTTGGATTCAACTCTCTTAATCAACTTCCTTTAACTTCCCTTGAAGTATATTTAGTGTTCTTACTTTCTCAGGGAATTTATTTGGATATTGTTTCATTATGTTATCAATCTATTCTACTGTGCAATCAACCTTAAGTAGAGTGAGAGTTGCCTCTCTCATTCTTTCTTAGTGTTAAATGCATAATTCCATATGGCTGATATTTTATCATATAATTCTTGTGGAATGTATGTACAAAATTCAATAGGGACCTTCTTGAAAGTAATCATTATACCTATGATAGCTTCTTCAATTTTATCTTGACTCTTGGTATTCAGATCTGAGAGGGGAGGGGTGAGTCAGTACCCTTAAAAACTTTAAAACAAATCTTTGTAATTAATTACACTGTTATACCGACTGAGTAGATTGCATTCACCAAACATGTAATGTCACTACTGAAATGTAAATGCATGTAAAGTAAAAAATAAAACAGACATGAAACTTAAGTACAGATGGCACTACTATTTTGGTATTGTGGAAAACCCCTATTAGAAGGAAAACATTGCAGTGGGGATGAGACCCACAAAGCTTCAATAGTATAGTAATAAAGTAGCCTGTTAGAGCTTACAGAGATTGATCACTTCTGATGATCTTATCTTGTTAGGAGTAACAATAAGATCAATTAGATCTACTGCATGTGAGGATTTAGCAACACAAAGTATGTGTGCACTCTATTAAGAGATTTATACAAACACGGTTAAGTCTACTCTGTTAGGAGATTTTAGGATTGTTACAATTCTCAGAGAGTAACAAATTTGTGTGATCTAAAAAAATTTCAATTTCTATATTGTGGATAAAGATTCTTTAAGTACAATATATTTATCACCTTATTGTGAATGATAATACCTTTTGTAGTACTCGGTAACCTTGCCTTTGTTATAAAAACTGAATGGTGCAATGTAGTCCTTGTCCTAAAACCCTTGCCTTATCTCTGATGTCCTTAGTATGGCAGCTACTTGATCATACATTACAAAATGACATCGTAACCTTACATATATAAAACCTCTTGACCTAATTAAGGGTTTACTATATCTTAGAAAAACCTAGGATCAATGGTGTACAAAATTTATCTTGATCCTCTAAACATAGGATATATAAACAATTAATTCTTGCATCCATAATTAATGTTCTCCTCGATCATTGTTAATTGTTATCCAGCTCGGCAAAAACTTGTTACCTAGATTGATGTGTCATTTCCAACTTTTATGTGAATGCTGGTATGCTCGGTAAATACTATATCTCAATGCTCAATGTCCCTTGTGTATCTTAGTGTATATTGTGTGCTCGGTTTACATTGCTTCTCAATAAATCTATCTACTCATATCACTGCACTTAGCTAACTCTGCTTGTGATCAGTGCACTCAGTTAACTCTGCAATTGGGGATCATACCGACTAGTCTGTCTGTGACTCTATTACCGACTGACAATTTGGATACTGACTAATGACAACCTTCAAAGGTCTTTCAGAGTAACAATCATATATATATATGTGTGTGTGTGTGTATATATACATATATATATATACACACACACACATATATATATATATATATGTATGTATATATATGTGTATATATATATACATACATATATATATCTACAGATATATACATATATATATATAAATACATATATATATCTACAGATATATATATATA
>MU227636.1:2121477-2156477 GCA_018584345.1 Thuja plicata | reverse complement strand
ATAACATATAAAGCTTTAAATTTTTTGTAGTCTTTGTGACCACTAAAATACCCTTGGACTCTTTTAGGACTCCACACTTACAAGAGAATTCATAACTGCTAGAACCCAAAACTCCAAAGGAAACTAAATCATTTCTTAGTTATAGTGTATGTCTTACTTTTGTTAATGTCTTTGCAACACCATCAAACACCTTAATTTTAATATTTCCAATCATAATAGTCTTATAAGAAGCATTATTTCTCATAAGAACAACTCCACTATGGATAATTTTGTAAGTATAAAACCAACTCATTTGTGGATACATGTGATTAAGTGTACCAAATTCAAATTACCATTTTTCATGTTTTTGTGAGATATCACAACTAATAAAACTATTATGTATGTGGAGCCTAATCAGACTCAGTTTCTTTCGGCGCGGTTTCCCCCCTAGACATATCTATTGGAGCCTCTTGCGGGGTCCTGGGGCAGCGCCCCAGGTGGGGTCAAGGGGCAGAGCCCCTTGCGGGGTCCTGGGGCAGCGCCCCAGGTGGGGTCAAGGGGCAGACCATTGATTTTCTATTAAGTCAGAGTATTTTTTTCCCTAATTAGGTTAGGTCAAATATGCTTGTGAAAAGGGCTTAGGGTTTCGAGATTTCAATGTATGAGGGATTTTCATAGCTTCCTGTGACGGTATTGAGTTACAGGTTTTCAGATTGTAATCACTGGATAATAATAAAAGTATTGGACTCGCTGTTGGTGGATGTAGCCTAGAGATTGGGTGAACCACATTAAATCTCTGTGTCATTTGTGTTCTTTTCTGAGTTTATATTTGCATTTTTCTGCTTATTATTCTAACAAAAACATCAATTATACTTGAACTTAGCCCAAAAAAAAATTCTTCCTTTTGGATTCATCATTATCTTATTTTCCACCTCCAACATCTTCCCCTACACTTTTTCCTTTTTTCTATGGATTTTCCTCTAGCCACCATTGCTTTTAGTGTGGAATTTTTTAGTATTAGAGATCCTTTTCACCTCTTTAGACATTAAATCCCCCAAATAAAATAAAATCCAAGGGTGTTTTTTGTGTGAGATAATATAAGTGACTAACTGATTCTTGGATTTAGTAAATAAAGATATGTGTAATATCTTCAAGATAAAAATATTGAATAAATATAGAGAAAAAACCTATATTATTCCTTCAAGGAATTGGAATTTTCTTCTCAAAAAATAACAACTATTTTTCTAGAAAAGATAAGATTTCTTTAATTTCTTAATTGCATTATTGTTTTACTATTTTATTTATTTATTTTTCGTAATTTAACACTCTTAGTCAACAACCATGGGGAAGTGTCATTCTTTCACCATGATATATTGAATTATATATCAAGTGCACTAAGCTTATAATGATAATTAATAATAAATAAATTATATTTTTATTTTATTTTATATTTTATTAATTATAATTATTGAAAACAATTATATAATTCATTGAAAACTTCATGATCTTCTTGAATATTTAAAAAATGAACAAGGTCTAAATATTATCACTAGATCCTAAAGTACCCAAGTTATGAGCTATCGGGTGCTTGGCTGGGTTGCATGGATACGTCCCAGGCAAACAAAACAAAATAAAATTATTTTGTTACTATTGAACATGAATAAATATTTATGATTTAACTTATTATATAAGTCTAAAATTTATCTAACATGTAATTCCTATTGCACATTATGTTGAATCAAGGATAGAGTTGTCGAAACCATATATGACTAGTTGCATGAAAGTTGATGGGACCCTCCTAGTACTACCAATACCATATCATGAATATTGTACATGCTTTACTATTCATAGTGTGCATGAGTTATTCGATGGAATCAAAGGAAGCATCTTGCATGAGTTGTTCCATGGAATCAAAGGAAGTATCTTAAGTCAAGACCTATCTCCTTATTCACTCATCCATTCCACGTTAAATATTTATTAAAAACACTCTAAACTATTTTTGGAGTTGCCAAATTTTGGTGCATGAAAATTTTTTTGGTCTACCAATTCCAAGCATCCAAAAAATACTCGTGCATCAAACAAATCTTGTTTCCTTCTTGAAGATTTTCTTCATAGTTCTTTTTTACATAAGAAATAAAACTCTATTAAAAAAGTATTCTGGGTTCAATTTCCACAACTAAATAGTAAATTTAATCAAATGTAACTAATGACAAAACACTTATTGTAATTTTTTGAATAGCAAATTGGAATGGTAAGCCACCTACATAGAACTATGTTATTGGATTGAAATAGTAGATATGATAAAGTCAATGCCATTATTGGTCTTGTTCTATTTAATTACAACTCTCATATCACATAGATTTGGAAAAATCATCTATGGAAAGCCAAGAAAATCTAAATAACTTATTAAGAAAAAAGCAGATGATGAAAAAAGATTGCTCTAAAATTTTATTCATTCATAATCTAGATGGTTGAAGAACCCACTATGTCTACCACAAAACAAATCTAAGATCTAGTAAAAGTCAAATACTTTGGTAGATGACGAGATAGCCAAAACCATTTTTTTTTCACATGTTAATTTCATTTTTCATCTCAGTCAGATATCCTCTCACACTTCAAAAGATCTAAATGCAGCTCTCTTAGCTATAGAAGGGAGAGCAACTGTGGGATATATTACAAATGATTCTCAACTCAAGAGGGTTTTATATTCAAGAAATAGTCATAGAAGATCAAATAAAGCCAAGGTGGAGATAGAGTTATAGTACTGCAAGCAAATAATACAAAGCACAAAAATGTAGAATTCAAATCAATGACGTTCTTGACAAATAAGCTCAAAGATAAATCAAATGCTTCACCGAATGCTGGTAATGGTTTGAAAAATACTTCATATATTAAAAATACAAGTTGATGAAAAATAATTCATATATTAAAAATACAAGTTGATGAAAAATGCTTCATATATTAAAAATACATATTAACAACTTGTAGCATTAAAAATACAAATAAGAAACCACCTAATGTTAGTAATGGTTTGATGATTACTTCATACTTTAAAAATACAAATAAATAGCTTGTAGCATTAAAAATAAAAATAATCAACAACTGTAACAATTCTTCAGTTGGTCCTAGCACAAGGCATGGGATGAAATCAGAAGCATTCAAGCCAATATAGAGATAAAACCTTACAATTTTTTTTTTAAAACCCTTCTATAAAGTGACTTGAAATAAAAGGAAATATAGATTAAAATTTATTAAAGTGACTGATATATCACACCCTTTAAAATTCTACAAACCCAATACAAAAAACCTCTTATACATCAACGCAATCAAATTTAAATTTGTTAATTTTTCACAAAACCAAAACACAAAACCCTTATCCTAAATCTGAGATCTTGTCAATCAAAATTTACATTACTTTTCTTGAAGGTCGGAAATGAAAAAGTCCAATCAAGAGTTTCTCATAAAGAGAAGAAAAGTTCAATTCCTAAGCACAAATTATGATGCAGGAGCATCTTGGGTCATTGGCAATTATGCACAACCAAAAAAAGATATTTGTCATAATTCTTTACTTTCCTCTTTGTCGCTCGGTTTCTGCTACTCAGGCATGCTTGTCTCTATCACTAAGGTTTTGTTTCTTAGGAATGCTTGTTCTCTGTTTCTTGGTCATGCTTACCGACGGGTTTTCTGTTGCTCAATTTTCTCTTCTATCGCTTGAGCATTCTTGGTTTTTGTTTCTAGGGTTGTTCTTTACCCGAGTCACTCTATTGCTCAGTCATGCTTTCCTCGAGATACTTATTTTGGGAGTTGGATCTTTCGCCGACTTCTTTAGTAATTTTGATGGCTTAATTGATTTTGGGTCTCTCATTGGGATCTATGTGGACCTAAATATAGGTCTCTCTTATGGATTTGAGCACTGACCTCTATCTTGTTGGTCTCTTGTATATATTTTCTTCTATATTCTTAGTTTAGGAAAGGGAAGAAAGAAAAGGAGTTCAGAAGTAGGAGCGATATAATAACACCTAAATTATCTGTAACTAGGTCTATGACCTCGCATTTATGAAGATCATATTGTAATTCATTGAATATATGGCCAAAACTAGTAAGGCATTATAGCCTGCCATGTAATGAGTTTGATAAATTAATGATAAAGGATCTTTGTGTTTTCTTCTCTCACTGTTGTTGTTTGGCTTCCATATTGGTTCAACATGGTGGTTTGGTGGTGCCTTTAGCCCCATCTCCTTATCTCCCTTACACTAGGTGGTATTAGAGAATTGGTGAGATCAAATTTCCTCCTTGTAAACCCTAACCCTAGTTGGTTATATTTTTGTAGGGTATTATATTGCAATCTAACCTACAATTGCAAAGGGATTCAAGATGGTTTGTGGGAGAGGAAATGCAGATCCATGTCTAGCTAATATGCTTGGATAGATGGCTGCAAGATTGGAAGCTATTGAAATAGCCCAACATAGAGGAAGACATATTGATGATGTTAGTGATGATGAAATTGAAGGGCTCCAAGGTGAAGCTGCACCTGCACCTGTGATGGACCAGGAAGAAGAAAGATTCCCGAGAGCCTTGACAAGTTTGAAATCCACACCTCAGTTTAATCCTCTTAAGTATAGTGGAAAGATGGATTCTGGTGAATTGATTGACAGGATAACTGAGATGGAAAAGTATTTTGAGTATGGAAAGTGAAGATTATAAGCTCAAAGTTGAAAGGTCATGCATCCCTATGGTGGGAACATCTGCAATTGGATCGGAAGAACAAAGGTAAAGACAAAATCAAGGTATGAGATAAGATGGTAAAAAAATTGAAAGGCAAGTTTCTACCTTGTGATTATCAGATTAACTTGATTAGGCTAATTCAAAATTTGAAGTAGAAGGATAAATCTGTGAAATACTATACTAAAGAATTCTATAGATTGGACATCAGATCTAGACATGTGGAAGATGAAGTGGAAAGAATAGCAAGATATCTGAATGGCTTGAGAAGTTCCATACAAGATGAAATTAGTTTGGTCAAGATGGAAAGCATTGAGCAGGCATATCAATTTACCCTAAAAGCTGAGGAAAAGTTGAACAAAAGATATGAAAAAAGACAAAGAGGCATCTAAGGTAGATTCCCTAGAGAAAGAGGTAGATCTCATGGTGAAAATAATAGATCTGAACCAGACAAGTCAGTTTCAGACACATCTCAAGACAAAGGAAATACTGATTGGAAAGGTGGAAGTTCATACCAAGGAAGAGGCAATTACTCCAGAGGTGGATATAGAAAAAAAAAAAAAAGGATTCCAAATAACTTGTTACAATTGTGGTGAAGAAGGAAATACATCCTTTGAATGTACACATGCAAGCAAGAAAGGAAGTAGTAGAAGAAATGATTTGGTGCAAGAAGAGTCACCTAATGAAGTTGAAAGGGAAGAAAATCTCATGATTTGAAGGATATTATGGAGAGAGTAGATAAGAAAGATCCAATCAGGAAAAGTTTGTTCAAGACCAGATGTAAAGTTGTAGACGAAGTTTGAAAGGTGATTGTTGACAGTGGAAGCTCAGAGAATATGGCAACTAAGGAAATAATTAAAAATTTGCATTTAGAGAGGATGAAGCATCTGAAGCCCTATAAGATCTCATGGATCAAGGATGAGCATACATTAATGGTGAGTGAACAATGTTTTATGAATCTAAAAAATTGGAAAGTACTATGATAAGGTGTTGTGTGATAGTGTGCCTATGGATTGTTGTCATATTTTGTTGGGTAGACCTTGGCAATATGATAGACATGCTATACATGATGGAATATTAAATATATATTCTATTTGGGTTGATGGTTAGAAAAAAATTTTGTTTCCTTTGGTTGAAGAATCTATTGGTGAAATATGTACATATATGAAATTTTTTCTGATGGAAGGTAGACAGTTTGTTAAGGATTTGAAAATATATGATATCTGGCATGCTTTTATTCCTAACAAACAAAGTAAAAATATAGAAGATGAGATTCCTGCAGAAGTGGAGAATTTACTCATTGAGTACAAGGAGATAATTTCAAATAATGTACCTGATGGTTTCCACCAATTAGAGATATCAATCATTATAGAGATGTGATTCCTGGAGCTAGTTTACTAAACAAAGCACCACATTGGTTAAAACTGACTGAGAATGAAGAGCTTAACCAAAAGGTTCATGAATTGTTGAATAAGGGTTTGATTCAAGAGAGTTTGATTCCTTGTGCAGTACCTATTGTATTGGCACCTAAGAAGAATGGAGAATGGTGAATGTGTACTGATTCTAGAGAAATCAACAAGATCACAGTGAAGTATAGGTTTCCTATACCGAGAATGGATGCCATAATGGATTGTTTAAGTGGAGCAAGATATTTTACCAAAATTGATTTGAAAAGTGGACCTATAATCAGATTAGAATCAAAGAAGGTGATGAATGGAAGATTTCTTTAAAGATAAAGGAAGGTTTGTATGAGTGGTTGGTTATGCCTTTTGGTTTAACTAATGCACCAAGTACTTTTATGAGGTTAATCAGTGGAGTTTTGAAGAAATTATTGAATAAATGTGTGATTGTATACTTGGATGATATTATGATATTCCATAAGACTAGAGAAGAGAATTTGATGCATATAAGGCAAGTGTTGCAGAGATTGAAAGAGGAAAAGTTGCTAATAAATCTGAAGAAGTGTTCCTTCGTGAAAGAAGAACTTGTGTATTTGGGTTTTGTGATTTCAATTGATGGTTTGAAGATGGATCTTGAGAAAGTTGAAGCTATACTGAATTGGCCTACACCTAAAATTTTCAATGAGGTAAGATCATTTCATGGATTGGAAAATTTTTAGAGGAAGCTTATCAGAAATTTCAGTTCTATTTGTAATGCTATGACTGAAACAATCAGAGGAGACACAAGACAATTCAAGTGGATACATGGAGCTGATAAGATTTTTGAGGCTTTGAAGTTGAAAGTTGTTGAATTAACTGTGTTAGCATTACCTGATTTCAATAAGGTATTTCAAGTTGAATGTGATGCAAGTGGAAGTGAAATTGGAGCTGTATTGACTCAAGAAGGTAAACCTGTTGCTTTCTTTAGTGAAAAGTTGAATGATGCAAAAGGAAATATTTTTTCTATGATCAAGAGTTCTATGCTATTGTTCAAGCTATGACAAAGTGGAGACATTACTTGATGCTAAATGAATTTTTGTTGTATATTTATCATAAGGCTTTACAATATTTGGGTAGTAAAAATAAGTTCAATCAGAGATAAATGAAATGGGTAGAGTATTTATAGAGTTTCACATTTTTGATAAAACATAAGAGTGGAGTATCTAACCAAGTTACTTATGCATTGAGTAGAAGATGATCTTTGTTGACTAAAATGAGAATTGAAGTTCTTGGTTTTGATGATATGAAACATTTGTATGAAAGTGATCCTAATTTTTCAGAGTAGTGGAGAGTGTGAAGAGCACCTAATTCAAATCAATCAAGTAAGTATGAAGATTATTTCAATTAGGAAGATATGTTGTTCAAAGCTATTCATTTGTGTATACTGAGGGGTTCAATGAGAACTAATTTGATAAAGGAGAAACATAGTAGTGGATTGACTAGACATTGTAGCATTGATAAAACATTGAGTTTGGTGAAGGAGAGGTATTTTTGGCCTCAGTTGTATAAAGATGTTCATAAATTTGTGAAAAGTTGTGGAGTTTGTCAAGTTGCAAAAGGAGTAAGTCAAAATACTGGTTTGTATACACCTATTACTGTTCCTGAGAAGCCTTGGAGTCATATCAACATTGATTTTGTTCTTGGCTTATCTAGGACAACAAGAGGTAATGATTCCATATTTGTTGTTGTGGATAGATTTTCTAAGGTGACACATTTCATACCATGCAAGAAAACATTAGATGTAGTACATATAACATATGCTTTCTTTAAGTTATTTTTTAGAACACTTTAAAAGAAGTTGGATACTGAGTTGTAGTTTAGTTCTACATTTTATCCACAGACTGATGGACAAACATAGGCTGTAAACTAAAGTTTGGGTAACTTGTTGAGATGCCTAGTTGGAGACACACAAAGCAATTGGGATTTGATATTGGCAAAAGAAGAATTTGCATACAATTGTTTAGTGAATAGAAGTACTAGAAAGACACCTTTTGAGATTATTCATGGCACACTACCAAGAGGTATATCAGACTTGAGAGATATTGTTGTAGAAGAGAAAAGTTGTGCTGAAGCACGGGAATTGGTAGAATTTATGAAGACATTGCATGAAGAAGTAAAATAGAAGCTGGAGAAAAGTAATAAAAAATACAAGGATAGTGCATACAGATCAAAAAGACATAAACATTTGAAGTTGGTGATGTTGTAATGGTTTCTTTGAAAAAAGGCAAATTTCGTATTGGATCATATGGTAAACTGAAGATGAAGAAATTTGGTCCTTGCAAAATACTGAGAAGATTTGACAGTGGAAATGCTTATGAAGATGAATTACCTAATGACATGGATATATCACCTATATTCAATATTTTAGACTTGTATGAATATCATGAACCTGATGAAGAAGTGATTGTACCAAGTGATTATCCTAAGCAACAGATAGAGGAAATTGAGAAGATTCTGAAACAAAGAATTGACAAAACCATAAGAGGAAAAGAATACATGGAGTATCTGGTAAAGTGGAAGAACATACAGATTGTGGACTCATCTTGGATTTATCAATCCCAGTTGGATTCATTTTAGGTTAGACCTGATAAATGATTCAGAGAATCATTCTTGTAACCCTAGGTGTCTGATACAGGAGCATCTTGGGTCATTGGAAATCCTGCACAACCAAAAAATGATGTTTGTCATAGTTCTTTACTTTTCTCTCTGTCGGCCGGGTTCTGTTGCTCAGGCATTCTTGTTCTCTCTAGCTCGGTCATGCTTACCGATGAGTTTTTTGTTGTGCGGCTTTCTCTTCTGTCGCTTGGGCATGCTTGTTTTCTATTTATCTGGTTGTTCTTTTCCTTAGTCACTCTATTGCTCGGTCATCCTTTGCCCAAGATACTTATTTTTGGATTTAGATCTTTGACCGACTTTTTTAGTTAATTTGGATGACTTAATTGATTTGGGGTCTCTAATTGGGATTTGTGTGGACCTAAATCTAGGTCTCTCTTATGGATTTGGGTGCTGGCCTCTCTCTTGTTGGTCTCTTGTATATATTTGCTTCTATGTTCTTAGTTTAGGAAAGGGAAGACAAAAATGGAGTTAAGAAGTAGCAGTGCTATAATAAGATTTTAATTATCTATAAGCAGGTCTATGATCTCACATCTATGAAGATCATATTATAATTAATTGAATATGTGGCCGAAACTGGGAAGGCCTTATAGCCGAAGATGTAATGAGTTTGATAAATTAATGATAAAGGATCTATGTGTTTTCTTCTCTCACTATTGTTGTTTGGCTTCTGCATTGGTTCAGCAAGGTGGTTTGGTGGTTGGGAGTATCTTTGGCCTTGTCTCCTTACCTCCCTTGCGTCAAATTAAGATCTCTATGTAAATCTATTATCTAAGATTTCATCCTCTCCTTTAACAACCTATGCTTGAATCTCCTTCGAATTCTTCCCATCAGACGTTTCGAGAATTTATTTCATGATCTTGAGAACATCTTCCTTACTAACATTTCCACTATGGTTGATATCAAAGAAAGGGTGAAAAGAATGGCCAATTATATTGCCTTGAGCAATAATGGATGACAAATACCTAAAAGCCCCATTTTAATTCAGTTTTTAAGTTAGGAAATATGAGAACCACCAAATTTATAACATGAAAAATAGGGCAATCTCTATCTAAAAGGTGATTTTGCCATTTTATCAAATCATGTGATGTATTATTAGAATTTGACTATGTAAGCTTTAATATAAGAGTTGTTTTTGCTAGTTTATCTTTTGAGATTTAGCTGCACTATTGAAATCATCAGCTAGTTGGGTTTGAAAATATATATTCAGAACCTAACACATCGTTTAAGAAAATACAAACCCACAGTTATGAATTTTGGGTGTGACTCAAAACCTAATACATAGATGTACAAAAATAATGAAAACTCATAGTTACATGATTTAGATCTGTCAAAAAATGACACAAAACCTAAAAATTCATTTTGGAGAATAAAAACCTAGAGTTAGGAAAATTGAGAAAATAAGGTAACTTACCACGTTTAATGCAGAGATCACTAGGCGCGATTGAGGAGGAAGACGCATGATTGAAATCCTCCAACTTCTTGAAATTTTTCCATGGCTTTACCTAGACCTTGGCCTCGTACAATTTTGGGAGCATAATCTTCATCCTCTTCAGCCTCGAGCGTGACAACAAAAATTTATGAATGAGCACAAGCCCCCATTTCCATTATCGTTGCTCAAATGAGGGCCCAACCCTCACGGGGTCATGCTCTAGTTTGAAGCTGAGAAAAGTGTCATCGGGTACAAATCCTTTCTGGGTATTTAAAAAAAATCAAAGAGCCAAACACCCAATGCCGAAAAAATTGTCACAAGAGACTCTTCATGAGCAACCACTTCAAATCATTTTGTACATGAAAGGGCATAGAGATTAAAAAAAATCCTTTTGGTTCAAATCCTTCCTTTGTGCTAGAAAATCGCACATAAATGGGCAAGTAATGCCGACAAGACTACATGAACGACGATTCCCAAGCGACACCTTTGAATCAATATGAAAGTGTAAACAAACAAAGCAAGCAAACATGTAGGTTAATGTCCCAGGCGGAGGTAATATGCTACCTAGCATGATAGGAAAACCGGTGGTTTGGGCATGAGAGAAAAAACCAACAATTTGTGTGTGAGACGGGTTTTTTAGCGTGAGACAATAAATTGCATGTACGATCGTGAGCTCACTCCGGAAGGGAAGCCTGTTGGCTTAATAAGAGACTAATTCATATTTCTAAAAATGAAAGATATAAGATATTTCATAATACTCAACTACTTTCTCACCAAATTAACCCTAACAACTAGACATGCCTCTCCCAATGAATATGATAAAGGCAATAGAGCCAAGGACTAAGTGGTATCCACTATGCCAAATTTTCCCCATACACTTTCCTGGCATCATCCCTTGTGATGTCAGAGCCTTTGCACTCAACAAGACTTGATCCCTAATGGGCTCATTTGGAGCCATTCAACTTCACAAGTAGATCAAAGGCCAGTTGACATGAAGCTAAATTTGCTTATCCTAAACTTCTTAAAAAAAACAATAGATTTTGATGATGTTTTACATATATATGATATATATGACCAAGTACTTATAACTATTGTTTGATGAATATGATAAAATTAATTATATATAATATATACGAGAGTAAAAAAGTAATCATTTAAAATTGATTCATATTCTCCAATACTCCACTACCCTTAATTTGAGTACCACGAAATTTGGAAGTCGCTGAAATAAAAATCGCAACTTCCAGAACCTAATTTTTCAGCAAATAACAATTAATAATATGCTTATCTAGGTATATGAGTTTAGAGGTGTATCTTTCCAAGAAATCAAGGCTAATGTCCTATAACGGCTCAGTGAGGAAAACTGCACATTGCAGGTGTGATGTTCTTTTCGCAGTCATAATATATCAGAGGTTCACATACGGTTGTCTCGTCATGACGCATTCCCTTTTTACAACGCGTTTGGCTATTAATAAGATCCGGATAGTCTCATCGGCGGCCAAACGTTGTGTAAAACGAAATACATGTGTAAATTCATTCGGCTTCATACTCCAACTCTCAGAAGCTCAGGAACCATCGCCATGGAGTTCTTAAATAGGCTCAATACTTTCCCCACTTATCCTACTAACTTGCAGAGGCCGAATAGTCATTGAAACATTGTAAACTAAGAATCCATGAAAGAGGGTGCCTCAGCAGTATAACTGCCTCTATTTGGATTGGTCTGGAATTCGATTTATAGTTATAAACTCTTTATTCTCGCCAATACATATATCTTTTGATGACCAAACTTATGTGTATTTTCTTTTTCTTGAGACTATGAAATACTCTGCTATCTATTATTGTATCTGTCAAAAGAACTATAGAACTCTGCAAACTCTTTGCATTTGTTGATTCACAGTTTTAAGTCTATAAAAAGGTTAAAAATAGGCATAAGCGATCATCTCTAATATATTGGAATAGTTGACATAAATTGTACAGTTGTGGCAACATGTGTAATGATGTAGAAGAAATCAGATTTAAAGGTGTGAGAAAGAGGAAATGGGGAAAATATGTGGCCGAGATTCGGTCAGGAAAGAGATCGCGGATATCGCTGGGGTCATACTTCACCGCTGAAGCTGCAGCTCGAGCTTATGACACAACACTCTTGTGCGTCCGAGGGCCCCACCCTTCATCTTTCAATTTCCCATACTCATAGTTCTACTCAACTACACTAATGTGGGAATTGCAGAGAACAATTCATCAAACAACTCTATTCGAACAATAGCCATTGTTGTTGGGTCTGAGTTTGACAATGTTCCTGTCAGATGCCATGATGATAAGTTGGACACCGGGTCCAGTGCGGACAAAGAAGCCTCAACCAAGTTTTGTCAAGCCGTTTATGATCTAAAAATTGCAGATAATGTAGAGGAGGAAGAAGAGATGGACGAGGCAAATGATACAAAATATCTTTTGCAATCTCCAGAGGAAATTTAATTTTAAGAGAGGGTTCAGATGTTTTTACTTTTGCTCGAGGAGGAGATGTTGCAAGCTTACAAACCATGCAAAATTTGCCCTGATTTGGGGACATTGGATATGTTAGGTCTATTTAAAAAATCTTTCAAACAATATGTCCATGGTCTATTTTTGTAAAGATGTCTTGTGAAGGATACTTGAGAAAACCCTTGTTTCATGTCTCATAGTATGAAATTTGGCCTTAAAACCCTAAGTGTCGAAAAGGTTTCTATTTTCATGTTACTTTTTGCCACTTAAGTCATGACTTGTAAGTGTCCTCTTTTAAAGATGTTTGCATTCATTAAGTTGTCAGTATCCTAACGTCGCGGTCTTTATTTATTCCCTAAGTTCAAAGTTCGCCACACTTTATTTTAAATGTTATCTGTTGATCTAATGTATTTGCATCCAACGGCTCGCGCCTTCCCGCACTGAGAAAATGCTCAAATTTTAATCTTCAAGGCAACGCGTTGTGGTGCCACATGTCTTTGGCAGGACCAGATACATCAATGATACAGATCAAAAGATATCCGTAAGATGCTTTTCATCCTATGAATGGTGCATTACCTTTAGTCGAAAGATGCAGATGAGTTAGCTTCAAGGGATCGCATTGTGGTGAGGCGTGTCCCAAGAGTTGGGATCATCTATCAACGCTAAGTAAAGTAAAGAGTTAGCATCATCAAGAAGATCTGACAGTGCACGCAAAGCCTATGATGGAAAATGACTGAGGGTTAACCTTTGAGCAATTGTGACATGCTACCACGTGTCCGCAGAGATGAATGTTATAAAAGACTTACTATGAGCCAACTGATACAAGGAAAAGAAGTCTGGATCGAGGACCATATTTCAAAGGTGTCATTTTAGTATCTCCGAACTGTTATCCACGATAGTTTGAAGTCTGGTTAATTAATGGTGAACATGTGCTTCCGCAGTAAAGAATTTAATGTTCAGAGAGTGATGGGATTGTTATGTTTTCAAATATTCAACCACTAATTATCATAATTGTTAAGTTTGTGGAGCAAAAGAAAGCTGTAGTAATCACATTTTCAACCTCCAGGCTATTTCCAAGATGGATAAATTTTTGGTGTGAGTTCTGTCTGATTTCCAAATTCTAAAGAATTATTAGGGCTTGCAATTACTGTATTTTGTCAAAATTGTTGAATCATTAGACTGTAAAGATTTTTAATTTCACAATGGTGCCTAGAAGGGAATTCAAGGGTCATGTAAATTATCAGGACATAAATGTATGTGACGACCTATTGCAGCAATTGGCTAGGTTGAAAAATGATTCAACAAAGATCAAAGAGTTGGTCCCTAAAAGCCCACAATTGAAAATTGGTGAGGGTTTGTACAGTCTAGGACAATGGGCTACAGATGCTAATATAGGTATAACTAGTTTGGGTCTATTAAGAGTACTTTTTGGCAAAAGAAATGCTTTTACTCCCAACAATAATATATGGCAATTTGATGTGGGCAAGCTAGTAGTGCCCGTGGTTTTTATGGATGTTGATATGCTTATGCAAATAGCAGAAAAATATGATAAGATATCCAGGGTAGTTAGGGATAAGAATGGACAAATCATGGTTAATTTAACTATAGAAGAAATCAGAAAAGTATTCAAGTTGAGTGGAGAAGACACCAAAATGGATAAAATTGATGTCAAAGAATTCACAAAAATATATGAAGAACAAAAGGATTATCTTAGAAATGGACCATTAAAAGAATTCTTCAACAAAATTTGAGATTTGATCATGGTAGGGCCAAGAATCAAGGAGCCTTTCAACATGGATTATTTCACCCCAAAGGCCATAGGAGCATATAGGGCTTTGTGTTAGATCTGTGGGGATGATGAGGAGAAGGAAATGCCCATTCATTACATGTTCATGATGGTACAAATATTGCACCCCTATTTGGGTGTAATTTTTTATTTTGCTCCATATCTTGCAGATTTGATACATGAAGGATTGATAGGAATATAAAACAACAAGGTAACCAAACATTTTACATGGTATTCCTTGTTAATGCATATGTTTATGTACAAAGGGGTAGACTATTTTGAAGGAGAGATGGAATTGACAAAAGTCATGGATGATGAGGAAATGCCTGTACAACTGTGGAATGCAGACATGTCATGGGACAAAAGGGAAGCCAATTACATAAATTTTGACACATTTTTTGCTACAAGGATTAGGGCATTATTGTTGAATGATGATCCCAAGATGCCTCTAACACTTTTATAATTATTGAGACCTAAAGAGTATTGCCCTGAAGTAAAGATAATCCATAATTTGGGAGATGTTATTCTATACCCAGTATCTACAATTTTCAGAGTTTATGGTTTCAGGGGGATCCCTTATATATTACACTATAGAGTACCTATCAAATAGGGATTAGCAAAAATAATAAGAAAAATTGGGGGTCTACATGAGGAAACTCTAACATGTAGAGGAAAGGGAACCATTTTTCCTACAATCACAGTAGCCCATCAATTTATTATAACAAAGGGAGGGTGGAAACACCGAGACAAATATATGGCCCCTTATCATTTGAGTACCACTGTGTCTAGATGTGTTGACCCTGAGGCCTTCATGAAAGATATGTTTAAAGAAAAACAAAGTACCTAGTGCTGAATCACCAATTCAATTTCCCTGAGAACATAATCTTGAATGAATTTGATCGGATAGAGAAAGAGATAAAGAAATAGAAATGTTTGGCATACAAGAAGAGCCTAGATTTTGTACAACATTTTGACAAGTTGTATGACCCATTGAAAGATTTTTAGTCTTGGGCCAATAAGATAGACTGCTTAATGGAGATGTTTGAGGATATTATGTAGGCACTTAATCAAAAGAGGGCAAATATTTTATAGACAGAGGAAAAAAGGGCAAGGGCAATGATGAGTAGGATAGCTCCACTCAGAAATGTTCCCCGTAGGAAATATGTGGTTTACCAGAGGAGAGGGTACAGTACAGTATTGCCACAAAATTGAGAAGACCCTGGACCTAAAAGGGAAAAGACCATTAGACCCCATACTAGATCATTGTCATCCCCCAAAAGGAAAAGAGTAGAGGGAGAAAAACAACAACAACAAAGAGTGTGTATTCTCCTTCCCAATCTCCATTGTTTGTTGATGAACGAGCAATAGAAGAACAATTGCTACGGATGGGAGATGTTCAAAAAATAATTGTCACAGCCCAAGAACTGTAGGAAGGGATGCTTGAGGATCCAAAGCAAGCTTAATTAGATTTAACTGTTGTAGAATATGCTGGGAAGGAACTGGATCCCTTAACTATACAGGCCAACAATGAATTTCTCTCTGATGACAATTTTTTCAAGGCCAGGTCATTCTTACATTTTTTGTGGAGAACCCACATAGATCAATTGAAGGAAAAATGCCAATAGAAACAAACTGAGCAACTTGCCAGGAGAAAGGAATAAATTGAAAATGAGATCATACAGGAAATTATCTCCAAGTCTGAAAACATAACTCCTAAGGAAGGTAGGGCCTTAGTGCGGAAGGATAAAGTGTTGATACTCCCAAAGTGGGATATTGTAGATGTCCTTATCTTCAATGTTGTGAGAAACAAGACAAATATTGTCTATGTAAATGAGACAGATGCAAGACAAGCATCAAAAGGAGTAAAATGTAGTGAAGATCATGCAGCCCTTGGCATGTGGCATATGAGGAAGAAAAACCCTAGGGTATCTGATAAAGATGATTAAGATGAATAGGAAGATAGACTTATTGTGAGAAGAGTCTTAGATACATCAGGTGTGGATGTAGCCAACCTTACCCTGCAAACTAAAAAATTAAGTTTAAAGGAGGCTGAGAGATAGGAGGAGGCATTCAAAATGACAATAGATAAATTGTGAGATGGTCATGAAGGCCTACAATGATGAAAATATTTAATCTATCGAGAAGGACAATAGAATTGCTTTCCTAGAGGGAAGAAAAATAGAACAATTTGTGCCTTAGAGGTGGATTGCACATGATCCCTATTAGCCTTCATAATTAAGTCCCATTATGACTTATCCTCCTTCCCCTGCACCATCAAATTTCAACAAATTAGAGGAGGTTGAGCAAGAAAAAGCAAGATTAATAGCTGAAAGAGCAGAGCAGGAAAGACAAAAGATAGAGTGGGTTGAGCAATCTGTAGCCTTTAGAGAAGCAGAGGCATAGGTCAAGCAAAAGTATGCCGATAAGATACACATCACCCTTATGCATTGTACACATGAATTGGTGCCTATGGCCATCTATGCATAAAGAAATAAAATTGTTAGCATGATGAATGAGTACAATGTAGACAATCACCAATTAGACCAATTGGTGGATAAGTGGAAAGGGAAGGGAGGAGAGTTGAAATCCTTGCACCCCACTTGCAAGAAGGAGAATGATGTTGACATAGTCTTGACTGGCACTCATAAATGTGTCAAAATGCTCATGGACATAGACATAAGGAGGAGCATCATCATTAGAAAGGTAATGGAACTAAAAAAGGAATATTCAAATGACCGTTATGAGATGTTCCCAAATCTCTTCAAGAAAAATGGAGATATCAAAGATGAGGTCCTATGGCATTGGAAAATGAATGAAGCGTTGGCAACAACGACTAATAGTATAATTACATTGGAGAGTACATTATTTTTTTTTTAAACACTTGAGATAGTTGGCAAGGCTAGAGCATTTTATGCATTTTGGTCAGATGAGATTGAGAAAGCATATACCACCTGGAAGGAGATTAATAGCAGAAAGCATGAGATCCTTAACCTCAACTGGCCAAGTGATGAGGTGTACACTTCTTGGAAAGACAAGTACACAATAGTTGATCCAGGTGAAGGTGAGAACATGCAGGTGGATGAAGAAGCCCAACATATTGGTTGATATAGTTTAAAGTAAAGATCCTACATCACCAACATCAAAGACAACAGATTCCAAATGGCTCACACAAGCAACTTTGAAGTAGTTGCAAGTACAAAGTGATCAAAAGACAAAATTTGTTGAATATCTACTGTAAAAAGAGTGGTTATCACTCCATTAGCTATTTTGTCTTTTTAGTGAGTCATTGATTTTGTCCTTATTCCAATTGATCTGAAGCTTGTTGCAATCCTAATCTATAAAAGGATTCCCAAGATCATTGGAAAGGGCTGGAAAATCTATATTGTAAACATTTGTAAAGTTTTCAATCAGAAGGGGAAAGATAGTATAACTTGTACTAGATAGTGTAAGAAGTTAGAAATAAAGTTGAGAGATCTTTTGAAGGTTATTGAAGAGGTTATCTCCGAGTACTTTTTGTATACTAAAATGAGATTTTCTAAATTCAATACAAAGATCCAAATTCCAATCTCTTGTGTTATGCGTCTTATGAGTTATGAATTTTCTAGTTTATTAGCATAGTTTTCTCTGTGTCTATGTACTTATTTGAGAGTTTTGATCTAGGATTAGATTAAGTTAGGCTCTGATTCATGCATAGATTCATCTGACACACTACAAGGATTCTATTAGTAGTATGGATTTTGGGGTGGTTGTATTACAATTTGAAGTCTTTGGAAAATATTAATTTTAGTATACTCTATCTGAGTCAGAATATAGCCCGATGGATAGAGCACTAATCTGAAGCTGATAAGTTTTTTTTATTTATTCCATATCTAGTTGCACATTGACTGTGTTTTCCCATGTTAAAACATTTTAAAATCCATTAAGTCTTCATTTGTATAAGTTTTTTATAATTTCTATCTCATGTTCCATTTCAAGGTTGATGTTCAATGGATAATTAGCCAAATATCTAGTATCTCTTGGTCATGTTGAGTCATTGTGAGATTACTTCTTGATAGTACCAGATTGGATCAACAGGTATAACAGGGTATCCCCCGCCCTTGGTGTAACAGGACCTAAAGAGTAGAAGTATTAAGAGAGTGCTTGTTATTTGGTCCTTTTCTTGTATGAACAAACATTTGGAGGTGGATCCTCTATGAAACAATTATAAAGGGAAGAGGTTATTGTTGTTTCTATTGAAACATAAAAAGAAAACAAACAAAATGGTGACTCTGCTAGGGAATGCATGTTTCATTTGCAAGAAGTGAGTAAGGTTTCTCAAGTTGAGCTAGACTCCTGGCCTACTTACTTGTCACTACCAGTTGGTTGACCATTGTACTATAGAGTTGTGTCTTTGCATGTCCTAGTGACTTGTATTACTCTTGAGAATATATCAGGATAAGTGCTTAGAATGTGTTGATATTTGTGACCCGTGAAAAATCTCCATAAAAAAAATTTGTTACTCAAAGTTATTGTGTAGTTTCCCAACTTTTATTTTGTTGGGTGGCGACTCAAAGAAATCCCTGCATCAGTGTTGATTTATTATTATTTGATACACTATTGTCTAACTATGAGTTACAAAAATACCAGATCCAAGATAAACAGTCGTCCTGAGAATGAATTTGAAAGAGAGATTCCATCCATTTCCAGAGCTGGGAAATCAGTGAACAAGAATGCTACTAGAGTTACTCCCCAAGCCTGGAGGTAGAAAAGGAACATAAGAATGGATACTCCCATTCCTCCTAATAACGAGGAAGAAAATGTAGAATTTGAACAAGAAGTACAACCAGGATAAGGAATCTATGGGGAGTATTACTTTGAGAGTGAAAAGGTTGATGATGTCCCTAGATATACCAGAAAGATGGTTTATGGTAAGTCTCAAGGACATGAGACAATGCATAGATCTAAGAGTAGATGTGAAGAGAATAGGAATGCTCCAAGTCATCTGAGCTCTCCCTCGTCTGAGAGACCACATGCCCATAACCACAGAAGGGAGAGAACCATCATGAAATAAAATTTAGAATCTAATGTAACTCTTGTAGATTCTAAAGATATTTTTGAAGAGGTGGGTGAGTTGGAAAGAAATATTAGAGAAAAAATTGCCTTGAGACAAAAAAGAGAAAGAGAAAAGGAAGAAAGAATCAGACATGCTCAGATTCAATCTGACTAGTTGAAAAGGCAACTCAGAGATTTGGAAGCAATGAATGTTGTTGTCATACCTGAGAAACTAGAATATGAACATGTTGTTCAACAATTGTATGACATACCAAAGCCCAAGGACAAAGGTAAAAAAACACTAGCAGCTATTGAAATAAATGAACCAGTGAACAAAGGGAGTATAGTGCATCCCCTTGTTAAGATGGATACTAAATTAGAGAGAGCTAAATTAGAGAGAGATAAACAAGAGAGGGAAATAATAGCCAAGGAATTAAATAAGGCTGAGTTGGAAGCCTCTGCTCTTGAAATGAAAAGGAAAATTGAATTCTTTAGGCAAGCCTCTAGTCCTCATCCCGCTGGTCCTAGTCCTAAATTCTCTCTGAACTTGGAAAAGAGTATACCACCACCTATTGATTCTGGAAGTGCTACCACTTGAAATGCTCAAGGGAACACTTTATCTCAAAAAAATCCTGTCTATACTGAAAGGTATAGACAATTTATTTTCCTTGGCATCCCTGGTTATCCCAATGAAAATTCCTAAGAAGATTACGGATAAGCTTCCAAAATTTGCTGGGAATAATGTAATAACATGTGAATGATATCTAAAGCATTTTATGGATATGTTTGATGACTATGAAATTGCACATGATGATGTTATGATGAAACTATTTGTGCAATCACTAACTAAGGATGCAAGTGACTGGTTTAGAGGATTTCCCCATGAGTGCATTGGGTCCATAGATGAGATGAAAGAATGTTTTAGGCACCAATATGGGGAAAAAACTAATGAAGGGTTCATGTTGAACGAGTTCAACAACATAAAGAAGAACCCTAAAGAAGAAATGGTGGAATTCAATATCAGATTCCAAAGGGCAATACACAAGTTGCTACAAGTAATGAGATTAGATGACAAGGTATGTCTCGCTACCTATCTTAATGCCTTTGATGCAAAATGGATTATTTACTAAGAGATAAGAACCCTAGGAATATTAGGGAAGAATATAAGGTAGCAGTCAACATTGATACAAATAGAAGAGTTTTTTGGAAAGTGGGTAGGAGAGAAGATTGGAAACCCACCAGGTATAATAAGAAAGAATCAGATAAACCCCTAAGTTCAAAACCTAAGGAGGATGATAGCCTTAAATTGATTCTAAATGCTTTAAAAAATCTAAATACTAGAGAGAGTATTCATAATAGGGTTCCAAATAATGATAAGCCTTCCTATGACAATTACAACAGACGTCCTAAGATGCAGAACTATCCTTATACTGCTTAGTGGAAGGATGGGAAACCTATTATCCCACCAAAGAAGGATAAGTTTGATGAAAAAATTTCTGACCCCCCTACAGAAGACTTCTGTAAAGATGTGCAGTGAAAACCCCTGGTGTGTACCTTGTAAGTCTCCACACAACTATTGTGTTATTGCTGCCAAAGTTTCTGCCACTGAGGAAAATGAAGAAGAGGAAGAGGAAGAATATGATGATAGTGGTTGTGCTATGACTTCCTCACTTTTTAATGAAGAAACATATTATTAGCCTGATGATTCTCGTATACAGGATTGGGAAATTGATAATATGAGATGCAATGCTCAAGGATGTTATGAGACCCCTGGTATGAGAAGGCTATATGATGAAGAGATAGCTGAGATCACAGCTAATATGGTTGCACAAGCAAGGGGAAATTATGTTTTAAGAAACCTAGTAGTTGGAAATATAGATGGCAAACCTGCTTGTATCTTTATGAAGGATACCCCAAATAGTACCAAAAGGCCACATGAAAAGGAGAAATAGGATGATGATACTAATAAGATTTTGATTAAGAAGGGAAACAAACCTACTAGCCCAAATACGTATAAAGAAAAGATAAAGACACCAAACATTTTTGTACCTCATCCCAAAAAGGAGGAAAAACCACATAGGGGAAATGAAGCTAAACTGGCTACTCAAGAAGAAGACGTGGATTGCACAAACCAAAAATTAGACATTTTTGATATGACATACACCCCTATGAATATGGGACAACTTTTGTCTCAGATATCTGTTAAAGTTCCTCTATTAAAAATGATGAGGATAGGAGAGCATAAGGAAAATACTTTGATATGGGTGAAGAGTGTTATCTCTACCAAAACTATAGGACCAGAACAAAATAAGAAAGTGTCAGACACTAAGGATAAATCATCAAAGGAATATGATGAACTTCTATCAAAGATTCCCCAAATTTATTTAGATACTAATATTGTTAGCATTACATAGAGACTGTACATCCTTTCTTCCTAACATTGTTAATAAATGGAAAAATGTTGAAGAAATGCATGATTGACTCTGGGGCATCCAACACTATTATGCTTGTAGAAGTCATGAGGTCTATGGGATTAAAGGTAGACACTCCACATGGGAGATGACAAGCTATGTATTCCAAAGAAGTGCCTATCATAGGCACTATTAAGGCTTTGCCTTACAAATTGGCATTTTTTCCTGATAAAATGCTAACTATGAGTGTATTGGTCGTAGACATCCCCCCCCCATTAAGGAATGTTATTGTCAAAAAAATGGAGTGCATCTATGGGGTAAAAGCATTCAATGTGATTTATCATTTGCCACTTTCAACATAAATGGTGAAAAAATCTAAGTATCAAGGGAAATTAGAACTCCGCATATGATTGAGGAACAAGATGATAATAACATGAATCATTTCTTGGATACTAAAATGGGGTCGTTTCAAGTGCAGGAAAGTCAAGTTGTAAAAGGATCACAACCTCCATTATTGTTAGAAGATGTAAGTAATTTATCTGAACAATCTAACTTATGGATAATGTATTTTGATGATGCCAGTTCTAAGGAGGGGGCTGGTGCTGGATTTTTGTTGATATCTCCCTCAGGAAAAACCTTCAAATTTTCATTTTCTCTACTATTTAATTGTACAAATAATGTGGCAGGATATGAGGCTCTATTGTTAGGTCTAAGACTAGCTGCAAGACATGGAATCAAATGCATCAGAGTTATTCAAGAGTCTGAGCTAGTGGTATCTCAGATCAAATCTAAATATGCATCAAAGAACCATAGATTGAATTAGTACCAAAATGCAATATGGGATGAGATATAAAGTTTTGATGCATTCAGTATTGATTGGATGGATAGAAGCCAAAATTGAATGGCATATCTGTTAGCTAACATTGCTTTAAGGCCATAAGACATTACCTTTGCTGGAATTTTTGATTTAGAAGTTCAAACTAGGCCTTAAATACCTGACAATGTGGATAGTTTGTATTGTGAGGAAGGTCTTGACAACAAAGAGATAGATTTTACAAAGTATGTGAAAAACATTGGTGGAAACGATACTGTCTTAGGAAAGGAAATATTGCATCTAAAGTCAAATAACGTCCCAAAAGGAATAGTTCTTTTGGAGAGGGCCTTTGATAGTAAGGAAAGACCATACTCTGTTACATGTATAAATTGATCTGAAGATTTGGAGGAAGTTAATGTGGGAACAAAAGAAGTTCCTAAGAACTTATTTATTGGTAAGAAAATGTCACCCAAGGTGAAGAAGGATTTGACTGATCTTTTAAGGAAATAAAAATAAGTCTTTTCTTAGACATATGATGACCTAAAGGCATATAATGAGGAACTGTTTCAACATGAAATTGCATTGAAAGAAGATGCCAAGCCATTTAGGTAAAAGAAAAGACCCATAAATCCCACCTTAGGCCTAAGATGGAACAAGAATAGAAAAATATGAAAGATGCTGGGATAATCAATCCCATTAGGCATTCTTCCTGGGTTTCTAATCTAGTCCCTATTAGAAAAAAAAAATGGGGATATCAGGTTGTGTGTGGGTTTCAGAAATTTGAACATATCTTCCTTAAAGGACAAATATGCTATCCCAAACATGGAAAATATGATGTAGAGAGTCACTGGATGTGAACTTATGTCCATGATGGATGGATTCTCTGGGTATAACCAGATTATGGTCAAAGAACCAGAGTAGTTTAAGACTACTTTCACTACACCACAGGGAACATATGTGTATGTGAGGATGCCTTTTGGTTTGATGAATGCTGGGGCTACTTTTCAAAGGGCCATGGATGTTTCATTTTCAAACTTCCTGCAAAAATTTCTTGAGGTCTGTCAGGATGATCTCACAACCTATTCAAATAAGGAAGAGCAATATTGTGAGCATTTGGAATTTTTTTTTGAAAGAGCCTTAGAATTTGGGATTTCTCTCAATCCTAAGAAGTGCATCTTTGGGGTGAGAGAAGGTAAGTTATTGGGTCAAAAATTTTCAAAAGAAGGGGTTAGAATTGACCAAGATAGGGTAGCTGATATTGATAGAGTGCCCATCCAAAGAAATGTAAGGGGAATTCACTCTTTCTTCGGACAGGTAAATTTTCTTAGAAGGTTTGTAGCTAACTTTGCTGAAAAAAGTAAACCAATCTCAAAGATGTTACAGAAGGATGCTAAAATGGAATGGGATGGGGAGGCCACCAAGTCTTTTCAATAGATTAAGGAAGCTATTAAGGATGCCCCTATCTTGAGAAATCCTAATTATTCAAAGCCCATTAATATTTTTTCATTTGCATCTTGTCACACTATTGCTATTGTGTTGTTACAAAACAATGAAGAAGGGTTTGAGCAGCCTATTGCCTTTTTTAGAAAATCATTACAGGTTGCAGAGCTCAAGTATGATATAACTGAGAAACATGCCTAAGCATTAGTAAAATATGTGAAAGATTTTAGATGTTATTTGATAGGTGCTACTGTAGTGGCTTATGTTCCTTTAGCAGCAGTTAAGGACATCATTACACGACACAAGGTGTCAGGAAAGAGATGTAGATGGATAAATAGGATTAAAGAGTACAATATAGAAATTCAAATCATAAAATTGGTTAGAGGGATGGGTTTATCCAAACTCATGGCTAGTGCAAACTTGGATGCTAATCACATTAATACCCTAAAAGAAGAACAAAGACCTTTCATTTGTAACCTTGACCATTGTGACTGGTACACTAACATTATCTATTATTTGCAAAGGATGAATTGTCCACAAGGCATGGATGAGAATAAGAAAAGAACATTAAAATTGAAAGCAATCCATTTTTCCCTAATCAGAGATGAGCTGTGGTGGAGGAGCCCTGGAGGAATTTTATTGAAGTGTGTTGATAAAGAACAAGAAAACATGATCCTAGAAGAGATGCACAATGGAGTGTGTGGTGGCCATTACATGGCCAATACTAATTCACACAATATTTTGAGAGTAGGATTTTGGTGGCCAACTATTTTTAAATTTGCTTATCAATTAGTTAAAAGATGTGATACTTGCCAATGTTTCTTTGGTAAGCTAAAATATTCAGGTAATGTGTACCTCACACCAGTAGAAGTTCAAGTCCCTTTTCAGCAATGGGGTATTTATTTTTATAGGAGAGATAGCTAAAAAATCCAGTGGAGGACATTCATGGATCATTGTAGGTACAGACTACTTTACTAAGTGGGTGGAAGCAATTCCCACTAAGAGAGCTACAAGTAAAGTGGGGATTTAATTTTTACTGAAGAACATAATTACTAGATTTGGGTGCCCAGAAAAGATAATCTCAGATAATGCCATGTGTTTTAAATCTAAGGAATATGTCAATATTTGTGTTGAATACAGTATTCAAACCTCTTACTCTACACCTTACCACCCACAAGGGAAGGGCCAAGCTGAATCCACAAATAAGAGCTTCCTCAAGATTATTAAAATATTTCTTCATACAAAATAGAAGGCAGGGTATTCAAAATTAACTTTGGCTGTATAGGCAGATGGGTGACATCGAAAAAGGTCATAGAATGTGCACCTTTTGACCTAGTCTATGGAATCCAAGCAAGATTGCCCCAAACCAATTTGATGCAGATGTACAAGTTTGTCCAAATTTATGATGATGATATTGATAATGACATGCAATTGAGAATTGATGACCTAGTGGAGTTAGATGAAGCTAGGAGGGAAGCTTCTGTGAGAAATGAAAAAATTTAATTGTAGGTGAAGAACTTGTATGAAAAGAAGGAAGTCTCAAGACATTTTGATGTGGGAGATTATGTTCTCATGTGGAATGCTAGGTTGGAAGATAAAGGAAAGCATTGAAATTTTGAACCAATTTGGCTGGGACCTTATATTGTCCATGAAAGGTATGGGCAAAATTCATATTTATTGAAAGATATTACTAAAAATATTTTAGAACTACCAGTTCATGGACAGTTCTTGAAGTTATACTTCTTATGAAGTCTAATTATCCATGAACATTAGGTTTGTATATATAGTGTGTTTCAGAAAGTGTGTTTCCTTTTGTCTTAGCTTAATTTGATTTCCTGTTGTGTGGGTAGTTTTGTTTTTCAGTAGGTTGGTCTACTCCCCCGAGATTCTGAATTCTTGTAACACCTACAGGAGGTATTCATCCCCAATAAGAGCCACTGTTAGGTCTATTTAAATTTTTTTTCAAACAATATGTCCCTGGTCTATTTTTGTAAAGATGTCTTGTGAAGGATACTTGAGAAAACCCTTGTTTCATGTCTCATAGTATGAAATTTGGCCTTAAAACCCTAAGTGTCAAAAAGGTTTCTATTTTCATGTTACTTTTTGCCACTTAAGTCAGGACTTGTATGTGTCCTCTTTTAAAGATGTTCACATCCATTAAGTTGTCAATATCCTAAAACTGTGGTCTTTGTTTATTCCCTAAGTTCAAAGTTTGCCAGACTTTATTTTAAATGTTATCTGCCGATATAATGTATTTGCATCCAACGGCTCACGCATTCTCGCATTGAGAAAAGGATCAAATTTCAATCTTTAAGGCAATGCACTGCTGTGCCACATGTCTTTGGTGGAATCAGATACATCAATGAAACAAATCAAAGGATATATGTAAGATGATTTTAATCCAACGACTTGCGCATTACCTTTAGTTCAAAGATGCGAAAGAGTTAGCTTCAAGGGATCACACTATGGTGACGCATGTCCATAGTGGGTCCAAACATGAATGAGCAGATGCAGTTAAATTGAGTGCATGTTAGAGTTGAGCCAACGACTGGTGCAAAGGATAATGATGAAGATGTACGTACAATAGTCTTTGAGGGAATGTGACAAGATGCCACATTGTGTCTAGTGGGTCCCGCGGGTGATTAAAGTTTCAAGTAAATACTTAGCATCTTAGAGAAGATCTAACAGTTGGCGCAAAGCCTCTGATGAAAGATGCGATGATTTTAATCATCAAGTCATCGGGATGCCTCACCACGTGTCCCATGAGATCAAAGCTACGGGCCATAGAAAGGTGTTAAATATAGTTTAACTTAAGAAAGAACAGACGAATGGCGTAAAGACTAAATGTTAAAGCAATAGACTTTTAGTCATCAAGGGATCATGTCGTGATGAAGCGTATCCCAAGTACTAGGACCCTCTATCAACATTAAGTAAAGTAAAGAGTTAGCATCTTCAAGAAGATCTGACGGTGCGTGCAAAGCTTGTGATGGAAAATGACTAAGGGTTAACCTTTGAGCAATTGTGACATGATGCCACGTCTCTGTAGAGATGAATGTTATAAAAGACTTACTATGAGACGTTTGATGCAAGGAAAAGATGTTTGGATTGACAGTCATATTTCAAATGTGTCATTTTAGTATCTCCAAATCGTTAGCTGTGAGAGTTTGAACTCAGGTGAAGTAATGGCGAATGTGTGCTTCCATAGTAAAGAATTTAATGCTCAGAGAGTGATGGGATTGTTATGTGCTCAATTATTCAACCACTAATTATCATAATTGTTAATGGGTAAATTTTTGGTGTGAGTTTCGTGTGATTTTGAAATTCTAAAGAATTATTAGGGCTTGGAATTACTGTATTTTGTCAAAATTGTTGAATCATTAGACTGTAAAGATTTTTAATTTCAAAATGGTGCCTATAAGGGAATTCAAGGGTCATGTAAATTATTAGGACATAAATGTATGTGATGACCTATTGCAGCACTTGACTAGGTCAACAAATGATTCAACAAAGATCAAAGAGTTGGTCCCTAAAAGCCCACGATTGAAAATTGGTGAGGGATTGTAGGATCCAGGACAATGGGCTAGAGATGCTGATATAGGTATAAGTGGTTTGGGTCTATTCAAAGTAATTTTTGGCCAAAGAAATGATTTTTCTCCCAACATCAATATATGGATAAAATTGACTTCAAAGAATTCACAGAAATATATGAAGCAGAAAAGGATTATCTTAGAAATGGACCATTAAAAGAATTCTTCAACAAAATTGGAGATTTGATCATGGTAGGGCCAAGAACCAAGGATCCTTTCAAGTTGGATTATTTCACCCCAAAGGCCATAGGAACATACCAGGCTTTGTGTCAGATATGTGGGGATGATGCAGAGAAGGAAATGCCCATTCATTACATGTTCATGTTGGTACAAATATTGGAGCCCCATTTGGATGTAATTTTTTATTTTTCTCCATATCTTGCAAATTTTATACATGAAGGATTGATAGGAATCCAAAATAGCAAGGTAACCAGACATTTTGCATGGCAT
Organism: Thuja plicata; assembly: GCA_018584345.1. Lineage (NCBI taxonomy): Eukaryota > Viridiplantae > Streptophyta > Pinopsida > Cupressales > Cupressaceae > Thuja > Thuja plicata. Next base: position 2,128,295 of record MU227636.1, on the reverse strand, counting down.
TCCTTGTTAATGCATATGTTTCTGTACAAAGGGGCAAACTATTTAGAAGGAGAGATGGAATTGACAAAAGTCAAGGATGATGAGGAAATGCCTATACAACTATGGAATGTAGACATGTCATGCGACAAGAAGGAAGCCAGTTACATAAATTTTGACAGATTTTTTAATGCTAGGATTAGGGCATTATTGTTGAATGATGATCCCAGGATGCCTCTAACACTTTTACAATTACTGAGACCTAAAGAGTATTGCCCTGAATTAAAGATAGTCCATAATTTGGGCTCGATGTTATTCTATTACCAGTATCTACAGTTTTTAAAGTTTATGGTTTCAGGGGGATCCCTTATATATTACCCTATAGAGTACCTATCAAATTGGGATTGGCAGAAATAAAAGAAAAATTAGGGATCTAAAGGAGGAAGCTCTAACAGGTAGAGGAAAGGGAACCATTTTTCCTACAATCACAACAACCATCAATTTATTATAACAAAGCGAGGGTGGAAACACCTAGAAAAATATATGGCCCCTTATCATTTGAGTACCACAGTGTCAAGATGTGCTGACCCTGAGGCCTTCATTAGACATATGTTTAAAGAAAAAAAAAGTGTCTGGTGCTAAATCATCAATTCAATTTCCCTGAGGACATAATCAAGAATGAATTTTATTGGATAAAGTAAGAGATAAAGAAAGAGAAATGGTTGTTATACCAAAAGAGCCTCGATTTTGTACAACATTTTGACAAGTTGTATGACCCATTGAAATATTTTCAGCCTTGGTCCAAGAAGATAAACTCCTTAATGGAGATGTTTGAGGATATTATGTAGGCACTTAATCAGAAGAGGGAAAATATTTTATAGACATAGCCAGAAAGGGCAAGGGAAATGATGAGAAGGATAGCTCTAGTCAAAAATGTTCCCCCTGGGAAATACGTGGTTTACCAGAGGAGAGGGTACAGTATAGTATTGCAACAAACTTAGAAGACCCTGGACCCAAAAGGGAAATGACCACTAGACCCCCACACTAGATCATTGCCATCCCCCAAAAGGCAAAAAAGTAGAGGGAGAATAGAAACAACAACAGGAAAGTGTGTATTCCCCTTCCCAATTTCCATTGTGTGTTGATAAACAAGCAGTAGAAGAACAATTGCTACAGATGGGAGATGTTGGACAAATAATTGTCACAACCCAAGGACTGTAGGAAGGGATGCCTAAGGAACCAAAGCAAGCTTCATTAGATTTAGCTATTGCAAAATATGTTGGGAAGGAACTTGATCCCTTAACTCAACAGGCCAACAATGAATTTATTTATGATGACAATTTTGTCAAGGCCAGGGCATTCTTACAATTTTTGTGGAGAACCCACATAGATGAATTTAAGGAAAAATGCCAACCGAAACAAACTAAGCAACCTACCAGGACCAAGGAAGAAATTTAAAATGAGATCAAATAGGAAATGATCTCCAAGTTTGAAAAAATAACTCCTGAGGAAGGAAGGACATTAGTGAGGATGGAAGGAGTGTTGATACTCTAAGAGTGGGATATTGCAAATGCCATTGTATTCCATGATGTGAAAAAGGTGACAAAGACTTTCTATGCAAATGAAATAGAGGCAAGACAAGCATCAAAAGGACAAAAATTTTGTGAAGTTCATGCAACCCTTGTCATGTGCCATATGATGAAGAAAAACCCTAGGGTATCTGATAAAGATAATCAAGATGAATAGGAAGGTAGCATTATTGTGAGAAGAGTCTCAGATACATCACATGTGGATGCAGCCAACCTTACCCTGTAAACTACAAAATTAAGTTTAAAGGTGGCTGGGAGATAGGAGGAGGCATTAAAAAGGCTAATAGAGAAAGTTAAGATATTCATAAAGGCCTACAATGATGAAAATATTAAATCTATCGAGAAGGAAAATATAATTGCTTTCCTCGAGGGAAGACAAATAGAACAATTTGTGCCTCAGAGGAGGATTGCACAGGATCCCCATCAACCTTCATCATCAATTCCCATTAACACTTATCACCCTTCCCCTGCACCATCAACTTTCACCACATTAGAGGAGGTTGAGAAAGAAAAAGCCAGACTGATAGCTGAAGGAGAAGAGCTGGAAAGACAAAAGAAAGAGTGGGTTGATCAGTCTACAGAATTCAGAGAAGCAGAGGCATGGGTCAAGAAAAAGTATGCAGATACGATACCCAACACCCTTATGCATTGTACACATGAATTGGTGCCTATGGCCATCTATGCACAAGGAAAGAAAATTGTTAGCATGATGAATGAGTACAATGCAGACAAGCACCAATATAACCAATTGGTGGATAAGTGGAAAGGGAAGGGAGGAGAGTTGAAATTCTTCCAAACCACTTTCAAGAAGGAGAATAATGTTGATATAGTCTTGACTGGCATTCATAAATGTGTCAAACATCTCATGGACATAGACATAAGGAGGAGCATCGTCATTAGAAAGGTAATGACCCTGAAAAGGAATATTCAAAGGACCGTTATGAGATGTTCCCAAATCTCTTCAAGAAAAATGGAGATATCAAAGATGAGGTGCTATGGCATCGACAGATGAATGAAGCTTTGGCAACAAGAACCAATAGCATAATTATATTAGAGAGTACATTGCCATTTGTTCTAATAGTTGAGATAGTTGGCAAGGCTAGAGCATTTTTTGCATTTTGGTCAAATGAGATTGAGAAAGCATATACCACCTGGAAGGAGATTAATAGAAGAAAGGATGAGATCCTTAGCTTCAACTGGCCAAGTGATGAGGTGTACACTTCTTGGAAAGACAAGTACACAATAGTTGATCTAGGTGAAGGTGACAACATGTAGGTGGATGAAGAAGCCAAAAAGATTGATTGATACAGTTGAAAGTAAATATCCTACATCACCAACATCAAAGACAATAGATTCTAGATGGCTCACATTGAGAAACTTTGAAGCAATTGCAAGTACAAAGTGGTAAAAAGACAAATTTTGTTGAATATCTACTGTAACAAGAGTGGTTATCACTCCATTAGATATTTTGTCTTTTTAGTGAGTCATTAATTTTGTCCTTATTGCAATTGACCCGAAGCTTGTTGCAATCCTAATCTATAAAAGAATTCCCAAGATCATTGGAAAGGGCAGGAAAATTTGTATTGTAAACATTTTGTAAAGTTTTCAGTCAGAAGGGAAAAGATAGTATAATTTGTACTAGATAGTGTAAGAAGTCGAAAATAAAGTAGAGAAATCTTTTGCAGGTTATTGAAGCGGTTATCTCTGAGTACTTTTTGTATACTGAAATGAGATTTTCTAAATTTAATACAAAGATCCAAATTCCAATCTCTCATGTGTTATGTGTCATATGAGTTATTAAATTTTTGATTCATTAGCATAGTTTTCTCTATGTTTATGTACTTATTTCAGAGTTTTGATCTAGGATCAAATTAAATTAGGCTCTAATTTATGCATAGATTCATCTAACACACTACAAAGATTCTATTAGTAGTATGGGTTTTGGGGTGGTTGTATTATAATTTGAAGTCTTTGGCAAATATTAATTTTTCAGTATACTGTATCGGAGTCAGGATATAGCCCAATGGATAAAGCACTGATCTGAAGATGATAAGTTTTGTTTTATTGCATATCTAGTTGCACATTGACTTTTTTTTCCCATAAGCAAACATTTCAAAATCCATTAAGTCTTCATTTGTATAAGTTTTTTATAATTTCTATCTCATGATCCATTTCAACGTTGATGTTCAAGGGATAATTACCCAATTATCTAGTATCTCTTGGTCATGTTGAGTCATTGTGAGATTACTGCTTGATAGTACCAGATTGGATATATCAATAGGTATTGCAGGGTATCCCCCCCTTGGTGTATCAAGACCTAAAGAGTAGAAGTATTAAGAGAGTGCTTGTTAGTTGGTCCTTTTCTTGTATGAACAAACATTTGGAGGTGGCTCCTATATAAAAAAATCATAAATGGAAGAGGTTATTGTTGTTTTTATTGCAACATAAAAATAAAACCAACAGGATAAAACCATTTTACAGGCGGCACCAACAAAGCCTCGCACCTAAATACACATCTAAGTTTGAACTTTTAACGTATCAAGCTCGATTAGACAGTTTAGACTCTACCATGGGAAGGGGATACTACTCTCCGGTACATGCCACTTTGATTCACTGTCAGGTATAGGTCGCATCAAAAGTTGGGAATAATGACAACTGAATGCACTCACTTCACCCAAAGGGTAAGAATTATTATATAGAAATGTCTAGAGAGCCTCCATTATTAAAAGGGCAACGGTTTTCCAGCCATATCATTCGATATGGCTTGATGCCAATCCCCATATGCCCCATGACCATTGGGTAAGCCTTGATAACACTTCCATCAGTATTTTGTCTGTCTATTAGTCAGAGTTGGTGCGCAGAAATTGTACTCTCCTTTTTTAAACAGAACTGTGTATTTAGCCATTCATTATTTTTTATTTCTAACTTTAAAATTTTACACCTAGATTTTCTATAGAAATATTATGAAGCTAATAATTTAATTTAATTTATTTATTTCAATTTTTAATCTATTATTTTTTACTAATTTTCAATTTCGTATTAATAAAATAATAAATATAATATATCAATAGGTAATTATATATTAAATTTGTACTAATTCTTTTATATATTGATTTAATAACATCTCGAGTTTAATAGATTGAATTGGAAAGTAATATATCTATTCTTAAGAGGGTAGCATTTCCTAGGTCATTACGCAAAGTATATTGCACGATGATGATGGGGAGACAAGATATCACAGTCCAATTGGCTGAAATGGATCCGAAGAACCTCATATGAGACAGATTGCCACCGTGCAATGTCTCTAATGTATATATAAATAAACTATAACATTATCATATATGTGCTTGTATGTAATGTATCTCTGTATTGATTCTATTATACAATACCCCAAAATATTTTCTCTGGTTCGAACGTCTAAATTACGCAGCACAAGTCTTTAACTAATTTTTATAACAAATACATCTGGCCATTGCAATCCAATTGGCTGAAATGGATCAAAATGACCTCATATGAGCCTTGTTACTTGAAAGGAACTTCCAAGACAAATTGTTAATGTCTTCGTTTATGGAATGAATCCCTAAATTGGTTTTATTATATCTGCATATATTGCTGTATTGATTCTATTATACAAGTACTCCAAAAGATTTACTCAGGATCGAACGTCCAAATAAACTAATAACAAATAAAACTGCACAAACTAAACTTAACTTATCAAATTTATATTATCAACTAGCTAAAATTAGATTTGTTTGCTTTTACATGCAAACATATGTTAAAATGTTGGAGTTTGTTAACAATTTTATATCTTTATGGCATACTTAAAATTATAATTAATTGTACTATGTAGTATTAGTATCATTGTACATACACATCTTAATATTCAGAGACAACTCTAAATTTAAAAGTGATTTATAACTATATTGCGAATCTTAACTAATCCAAAAATCTATATTGATATTTTCAAGTTAAATGACTAGAGAGTTTAATTTCTTTATATGCAATCTAATAGACAAGACATTTGCTTGAAGGTTTTGCAAATAAGATGGGAAACTACGTAGTTAGAATATTTAATAAATTATGTTTGTATATAGTATAATTTCATTTGGATAGTTATAATTGTAAAAATTTTAAATATAATATAAACTATAAATGTAAGGTGGAATTTAAATAATAAATAAAGAGTTAGTGAAATACTAAAATTATATAATATAGCATATACGATATAGTACTTGTATGCACCCTAAAAGGGTCGCCTAGACTATGGGCCCCCATTCTTCAATTTATCAAATGACAGAATCAATTTATCAAATTTCTTGAATCAATGTCTTGCAAACATTTTCAATTCAAATCAATTTCCTTGATCAAATCGTAATTAATTAGATTATTTCAATATTTCCTAAGGTTTGATCATTTCATCAATTATCTTATTTAATTAAAAGAAAACAATCCCTTTTTTATTAAATAAAATAATTTTATTTAATTAAAATTTCTTTTTAATTAAATAATTTGATCTTATTTAATTAAAAAATATTTTAATTAAATAATCTTATCTTTTTAAAGTAAAATCTCTCTTAATTAAATAATTTTATCTTATTTAATCAAAATATCCCTTTTAATTAAATAAAATAATCTTATTTAATTAAAAGAAAATCCCTCTTTTAATTAAATAAAATCCTCACTTAGATCCCTCTTTGTGATGAAAAAAGAAAATAAATTAAATAAAAATAAATAAAGTTCATTTTTCTACACATCTTCCTAAGTGGTGCGCTTTTTGCCTTTTAATCATAGCCTTTGATTTTGTCTTTTGAAGATATGAGCACATGGATCAACCAAGATTTAATCTCCATCATTGATAAATTTTTTTACCTCTTAATCTCTACTGCCCATTGCTCTTTAAAAGGAAACCTCTCCTTCTCATTTGGAGATACACTTTTATGCTATTGTTATGTTGCAGGTTTAGAGAGTGATCTTGGAGGAGAGTTTGAGAGTTTGAGCTTGAACCCTACAACTTATTCTTTTTGTCTTCTTCTCTCATGCATTCATGATAATCCATTTAGAGTAGATTCATGTTAATTTAGATTCATATTTCCTCCATAGATTAATTAGCATTTTTCCTTTCATGCATTGTTATCATATAGATTAGTTTCCTTCCATGCATTGTTATCATATAGAATAGCTTTCATTTTCATTTGCATGCATATTTGGTGATCATGGAGACTAGCATTCTTGCTCTTCCTCTTTGAATCTCTC
>MU227636.1:2061795-2121213 GCA_018584345.1 Thuja plicata | reverse complement strand
TATATATATATCAAAACTATGCTTAAAAACTATCATAAATAAACTAAATTGGGAAGCCTCCGAAAGAGGGGTCGTATAAGACCAAATCAATTAAACCAATCATAATTGAGATAAGTGATTTATATCATATATTTAACTCATAAATAAATATTTAAACTTTACAGATAGTCAAATGAGGAAAAAATAGTGACTTATAATTAAGAGAAATGAGTGCTAAGTGTTCCATTCATTGTCTTGAGAGATGGGTTCTTGTGAACCACTACTCATGAAACATGGGACAATGATTTTGACTCAAAAAATTACATAGTTGAATCTTGATATAAATATCAGAATTTTACTTGTTGTGGAAAATATCTCCTACATATCAATTGATGAGCTTAAGGGGAATTCTAATGAATGGCTTATAAGGTGCAACACTTGTTGAAGGTTTTGGAAATGGGGTTTCAAGCAGGGTAGGCTTAATCATGGATGAAGCTTTGTACTTAAACATGCTCAAGGTGGAGTAGTACTAGGATGGGTGAGCTCCCGAGAAGTCTCGCTACTTCACCTTTGTGGGCATCACCTAGATGAAACGATTGCTAAGTGTTCCATTCATTCTCATGAGAGATGGGTTCTTTTGAAATACTACTCATGAAACATGGGTCAATGAGTTTGACTTTAAAAACTACACAGTTGAATCCTGATAGCAATATCACACTTTGACTTGCTATAGAAAATATCTCCCACTTATCAAGAAACAATTTACTTAATGTGACCATGGTATATATAAGTCGACCACATGCCTCGCAAGTGCTGCTCATGAAAACTTAGGGAATGTCTGTATATATAAAGTGTTAATTTCTCTTTCACATTTAGAATGTGGGACTAAAAATTCCTCCTTCAATTTCTTAGGCTTTCATTCAATGAGACCATTCCCATCCTTTATGCACCCGCAAATAATGAAAATACATCTTGTATAAAACATAGATTGAAAAGATTTTCTCCACAAGAGAAACATAGGGAACTATTTCACTAGTCAAAGAATTGCATTGATGTAAAATGAGATACACAAAAGTACAAAGAACATTGTATATGAAGCATTGATAAATGGATAATGAACATGGGAGTAGCAAGTGAGTTCCACCTAACAAACATGGAAGTGGTGACTGACAAACACATTAAATTGCACCCAAATAATATAATTTTTAACCTATGTAAAATCTTTTGTGTACAAAGACATTCATAGGTCCATTAGTAGTTGTAGTTTTGCTTCATGACTTTCTAATAACAAAGACTTTATTTGCATTAGTAGCTGTAATTTTGACTACATAACTTGTTAATAAAAACAATTAATAAAGGTTTCAACGAATCTTCTAGGCAATGTATATTACTTCTTTAATGTGAAATGCATGATTCCATAGTAGGGTGTTGTTTAAAGTGAGAAAACCTTGTTTGTTGTAGCAATATGAACATCTAAATAATTCATTATTGCATGTTTGAAATTTATGGCATTGATAAAAAAACATATGACTTTTATGGTTTATAAAGTTGCCGCTCAATAGTAATGGATGTGTAGATATACCGGTGTAGCTCTAGCTATGACTCTTTCTTAAAATGTAAATGATATTTTCTATATTTTGTTTTTACTATTATTAATGGATTAATTAATTTGTAATATTCCAACTACCATTTTGTAAATCACATATAATAAATATATAAGGCATAAACATTTATTCATATAAAACATAAAACATTAAGCATATAAAACTTAAAACATTAAACATTAAAAATATAAAATATAATTTGAATTACCATTTCATATGAGATGTATAATGAGCACAATCCAATTTCTCTTCTCATTGAAGCATTTCATGGTCCTATTATCTATCCTTCAATTTTTTTATACTACTTACTATTTTGATATTTTTTTTCGATAAAAGGCTGGAGCCGAAATTTTATTTTTTATTAAAATATATATATATTTTTACACCACCATTCAGTGTGGGTACTGGTAGGAAAGAATGATGGAAAGAAAACCTTTGGTCTCACCCAAATCTTATAAAATATTGGAAAGAAACAAATTGCAACATCAACAACCGCAACATCAAACCAACCGCCATCCCGAAAAATGCAAACTTCCAAAATGACATCGATACATGTCAAGAAACAAGAAAAGAGCCCCCCATAATCCGTGATACATCTGAAATAGAATCCCGCGGGGAGAAAAAGAAAGAAGGAGACGGGAAGGAGAGATAAAGATGCTATCACTAAGGAAGTCAGACAATCGTCTAAAATGTCCTAAAAATTTTTATTGCACTAATTATAATTACTAATATGTTTAGTTATTTACAAGCAACAAAATACACACTAAAAGGAAATTAATAGATATTACCACACCACATTTTCAACACATAAAATAGTGGAACATTATTTTTATGATCCAAATAGTTAAAAAGGGGAAGTTGGCAGCCAACACACTCCCCAAACCATCATCTCCGACTTTTTTTTTTTTAATTTGTACCCCCAGAGTACAAGGCGTAAACTAGATCAAGAACTTGAAGGCATAAAGAATGCACAATTTTTTTTCACATGAATTCCCAAATTGCCAGAGTTAGAAAATGAGATAAATCACTTGTTACTTATAGAAGAACCCTTATTGCAAAAAAATTTAAAGTGCCAAAATCTGGTTGGAAATAGTGCATATCAAACAAATTGAAAAGAAAATCAGAATTAACAACTTGGTGGCAACATAAAATGAAGTTAAATAAAATGTTTGAAGAGGCTAGGGAAGTTGGCAATTATGCAACCAAGAAACAATGATATACTAAATCCATTGTTTCATATAAATATTAAGTGCATAATTTTAGAAATTCAATAGTATGAATACCAATAATTCAAAGTTTATCATAGACTTAGCACAACTAAAATTCCAGCCAACATGACAAAATTGGGACATCCTTTCCTTTCATGTCAGGAGTAAAGAAACAAGCCAATATTGAGGAAAGAGGATTTTTAAGCACGTCATAATAATCGTAGAAAAAGTTATGTAGATTAAAATAGTGTGGTGGTCTAAAATTCCATAAGGTTAAAGAAATGATTAGGAATTTAAATTTGTAATGAAATAGTTGTATAAATTTTCATTGTAGAATCATTATAAATATTTTTTTGCCATACATGCATGGTGTATGTATTACTGTGTAGATGTGAAATTAGGAAAATATATAAGAATGTAGAAAAACAAGTCGTTCAACAGAGTCCAAAAAAACTTTCTTCTATGTTAAATAATAAGCATTTTATAAAGCATTTGAAAACCAAAATTGTATTAGTGTTTTATGAAAAGGTAGAGACTTCACTGTTGTGAAGTGCAACTTGTATTCACAATAGATGTATCAAAAATTTAGAATGAGTAGTAAAGTTGTCTTCAAACTAGAAATAATAAGAACGACAAGAAAGATATATTTGAGATGTGGACATTAGCAAACTATAAACAAAAACCCATTGCCTATTCAGAATATATATTCATCATTTCTCCTAGAAGATGAAGATTATGCAATATCATAATTTTGTTTATCCCACCACAATCCCAAGTAGTCATAAAAAAATTGCTTGAATTGGGGCCACTGTGACTTTCTCATAAACAAAAAGCCTTACTAAGGCCACAAATAATGACAAGAAGAAGAAACAAGTTGGGTTCTTGTGAACCACTACTCATGATACATGGGTCAACAAGTTTGACTCAAAAAACTACATAGTTGTATCTTGATACCAATATCACAATTTGACTTTCTGTAGAAAATATCTCGTACTTATCAATTGATGAGCTTAAGGGGATTTCTAATTAATGGTTTAGTGCGCTTAACCATGGAGGAATGGTGTAGGAGCACCTAGGCTATCCTCGAAGCCCTAGTTAGTTTTGGCTTGTAAATGACTCTAGCAAAGTCATTATGTTGTTTCTTAGACCTTAGAAGGTCTTTTTGTTGTGTGTGACTAGGTGAATTAGTGGTTAGAACTAATTTCATTCTAGTTTAGTTTAGTTTTCTTTTAAGTGTTTAGTCTTTAGAATAGGCCTAAATTTGAGAAATGGGGTCTAAATGTGTCCTAGACCTATGTAAGGTGTGAAAGATGCTTAAAGTGGATTTAATGATGTTAGTTCATATATTTGTATGGGTTAGAGGCCCTAAAAGATAGTTTGCATCATTAATGTAAAAGATGCTCAAAAGTTGTCATGACAACATTTGCAACTTTTGCAAATGTTGCATGCAACTCGACAACTTTGGATTCCCCTCATTCTAGGAGTCAAAAATCAATTTTAGTGGACCAAAAATGAAGGAGAGGAATCTTTAGATACTTTTGGCTCATTTCCTGAGGTAGAAGTGGATGTAAGCAAGTTTTTAAAAGTGAATAGAGTAAGTGTTATGAGATACAAAGTATAGTCGACTTGTTTGAATGTTCTTAGTGTTTTAATGGATTGAAATACTTGATATATTGGTGGATTCATATAGTAAAAATATATTTAAGACTTTTTCATTCATTGAGAAAGTAATATAGTGTTAATTTGTTCGCTGTAGGAAATTGGTTAAGTTTTAGGGAGTCTGCTGGTTCAGTTTAGAGTAGTTTTTGATTTCATGACTCTCCCATAGAATCCAACTGTGGGAAACTTCTGGTTGTGGTTGAATATTTTATGGGAGCCTATTTATAGTGTAAATGTGTTAGGAGAAGAAATGAGTAGTCGAGTAGCTATTTTCAAAGTTATGCCCTAGGCAAGTAATGCCTATCCGGCTAGGTGTGTAACAGAGAAGGAATTGAGTGCCATTGCAAGGGTATATCTGGGAGAAGAGAAAAAAGTATAGGTTTGGAAGCATTAGGTTCTAATAGAACCCTTTCTATGATATGAGGTCCTTACCAATCCATCTAGATATATTTCTAGATAGAAATCAGATGACTAACCAATGCATGAAAATAGCCCTATTTGACCTACATTTTAGGACATCATTGTACTGAGGACTTAGAGAGCTATAACCTTGAAAATATCTAAGGTCTTGGAAAATGGTGTATGAATCCTAAGTTTTTTTTTTTTTAATGTTTGTTTGTATTTTTGAGAGAGAATCCAAGTAAACCCTATGGATAGGGCTAATTGGGATACTAGGCCTAATAGGACCTAAAGCAGTGTGAATTTGGAACTCGATTATTTTAAGTTTGAAGACCCATTCAAATGGGATGGATAGGATATGAAAGGGATGAATTAGTGATGGACATATCCCTTTTAGAACTGGTGAGAATGTTTTGAATAGTGTGGTCTTGGAATTATCCAAGAGAGCATAGTGACAAAGAACAATTTTCAATGATGGAAATCCTTCAAGGTTAAGCACAAAGGAACTAACTCTTAGAGTGAAGTTATAATAGTCTTAGCCTTGGAGACTTGAGACTATTAGGGTCATAGGAATCCTAAGTAGATTAGGACAACTAGAGTCCTAAGTTGAGCAAGTGCAAAGCAAACCTTAGTACACTTCCATTAGATTGGCATCAGAGCATACTTTGTGATCAGGCTTGTGGTGAATGTTCCAACCAGCTAAGTTAGTAGGAGAATCTACCATGGTGACCAATGTAGAGTTGGAAAAGAAGTGGAGAATAGTCAAGAGGACAAACTTACTAATACGAGTGCAGGAGATATTATATAAGTATGAGGGTATTGTTAGTGATGGAAAACCATCATCCCTACCTCCCAAGAGGTCTATAAGCCACCAAATATACCTTATCCATGGAGCTACCCTTTTCAATGAGGCTTCATATAAGATGACTCCTCAAAAAAATGATGAAATAGCTAGATAGATTCAAGAAATCCTAAGCCAAGGTCCGATTAGGAAAAGTATTAGCCCTTGTGTCCTACCCACTCTCCTAACACCTAAAAAAGGAGGAACTTGGAGGCTTTATACTGATTCCAGAGCCATTAATAGGATTACCATTAGGTAAAGGCTCCCTATCCCTAGGATAGAAGACCTAATGGATTGTATAGAATGAGCAACGTATTTTACCAAGATAGACCTAAAGAGTGGCTATCATCAAATCAGGGTAAATGAGGGGGGTGAATGAAAAAAAGCCTTCAGGACCACAAAAGGACTCTATGAGTGGCTTTTCATACCATTTGGGTTATCCAATGCCCCATCAACATTCATGAGATTGATGAATGAAGTTATTAAAGACTATATTGGAAACTTTGTGGTAGTCTACTTGGATGATATACTCATCTACAAAAAGATAAGAGAAGATCATCGTAGACATCTAGAAATGGTTTGCAAGAAGCCACATGAGGAGAAGCTGATGATAAAGTTGGATAAGTATGAATTCATCAAGCAAGAGTTAGTGTATCTTGGATTTGTGTTATCTCAAGGCAACCTAAAGATAGACCCAAGCAAAGTGGAGTCCATCATCAACTAACCTACTCCAAGAACAAGCACTGAAGTAAGAATTTTTCATGGCTTAGCACTGTACTATAGAAATTTTATCAAACAATTCAGTGCAATTTGTGCTCCTATGCTTGATACTATCAAGGGTGGGATGAAAAATAAATTTGTATGGAATGAACAAGCTAACCATGGGTTTGAGCTGTTGAAAATTAAGATTTCTACCCAACCAATTTTGGTTTTACAAAGCTTTAAGAAGCTCTTTATAGTGAAATGTGATACCAACAATGTAGCCATTGGTGCTATTTTGAGTCAAGAGGGAAGACCGGTGATCTCTCACTTTGAGAAACTAAGTGAATCCAATAAGAAATACTCTTCTTATGACCTAGAGATGTATGCTCTGGTCCAAGCACTGAGAATGTGGAGTTACTATCTACTTCCAAAGGAGTTAATAGTCTATTTAGACAATTAAGTATTAAGTTTCTTGAACTCATAGGATAAACTCAGTCACAAACACATGAAGTAGGTTGAATACCTACAAGCATACACCTTCAACATCAAACACAAGAAGGTATTGCAGAATGAAGTAGCAGATGCTATGAGTAGAAGATCCCTCACTGTTAAAGAAATTCAATTGTAGAGCATGTGTATAAACAGCTTCAAGGACCTATATGGTGAAGATGAAGATTTTGCAGACATCTATAAGGTATACCAAGAATACAAGAATCACTTTCATAGTCAATTCTATGAATAAACTTTAGTGAGTGATCTTTTGTTTAAAGGTGGTCAATTATGTGTCCCTAGAGGGTCTATAAGGGGGAATCTAATTCGAGAGAAACACAATGGTGCACTTAGTGGTCGCTTTGGTGTCAATAAGACACAAGAACTAGTTCAAAGATTATATTTTTGGCCCAAGATGAATGTGTATATCAGGATGTATGTAGAGAGTTGTGTTGTGTGTCAGAAGGCCAAGCGAACATCTTCAAATTCAGGCCTATACCAACCTCTGTCCATCCCTAGCAGACCAAGGGAATGTTTAAGTATGGATTTTGTAGTTGGTTCTCCCAAGACAAGGGATGGAATGGATAGCATTTATATTATTATGGATAGGTTTAGTAAGATGGACCATTTTTTACCCTACAAAACAACACATGATGCCAGTCAAATAGCTTCCTCATTCTTCAAGGAGGTAGTTAGAATACATGATTTTCCATTAAGAATAGTGTTAGAGAGAGAAACCAAATTAATGAGTCATTTTTGGAAGACTCTATGGAAAAAATTAGCAACCAACTTGTCATTTGGATCTGCATACCATCCTTAGATTGATGGTCAAATAGAGGTAGTCAATAGGATTATTGGTAATCTCCTAAGATGCTTAACTAAAGAATATGGCCTGACTTTGGAGCAACTCATTGGAGAGGCAGAATATGCATACAATGATATAGTAAATACGACTACTGGTAAGAGTCCTTTTGAGATTTTTTATGGCCTTCATCCTAGAGGCATTTATGAGCTCAGAGAATTGAAGGATGGAGAAAAAGGGAGAGGATATGCTGAGTAATTTGTATAGTCAATGCAAGCAATACATGATACAGTGAGGAAGTCCCTAATTGACAATACATAGAAGATAAAGAGTAAAGTAGATGAGAGGAAAAGAGACATCCAATTCAAAGTTGGGGATCTAGTCATAGTACCTCTCAACAAATCTAGGCTACAAAAAGGAGTTCCATATTAGCTTCAGATATGAATAATTGGTCCATGCACCATACTGGCCAAATATGGAGAAAATGCATACAAGGTGGAATTACCAGAGAACAGTGCTTTAGATCTCTTGTCTTTAATGTAGTAGACATGGTTTTATACAAAGGGCCAATAACACACCCAGATC
Source organism: Thuja plicata (assembly GCA_018584345.1). Taxonomy (NCBI): domain Eukaryota; kingdom Viridiplantae; phylum Streptophyta; class Pinopsida; order Cupressales; family Cupressaceae; genus Thuja; species Thuja plicata. Next base: position 2,112,945 of record MU227636.1, on the reverse strand, counting down.
AGAGTTTGACTGAAGTGATACAAGATGTGGAAGAACTCAATTTACCATCTGCACCAATCAAGAAGGAAGAACATATACTGGATTCTAGAGTTTACAAGAAGACAAGGCAGAAAGAATACAAAAAACACTTGGTGAAGTGGATTGGAAAAATGGATGCAAATGAAACTTGGATAAAGGAGGAAAAGTTAAAAAATATGTGCATTAATTCCAACTTACTCAACCCAAGGGTGTGTTGAAGTCTTTTCATTTTGGGAGGATGGTGCAGGAGCACCTTGGCTATCCTCAAAGCTCTAGTTAGTTTTGTCTTGTAGCTAACTCTATCCAAGTCAATATGTGTTTTCTTTGACCATAGAAGGTCTTTTTATTGTGTTTGACAAGGTGAATTAGTGGTTAGTACTAATTTCATTCTAGTTTTAGTTTAGTTTTCTTTTAAGTGTTTAGTCCTTAGAATAGGCCTAAATTTTTGAAATAGCGTCTAAATGTTTCCTAGACCTATGTAAGGTGATAAAGATGCTTAAAGATGCTTTAATGATGTTATTTCAATGATTTGTATGGGTTAGAGGCCCTAAAAGGTAGTCTGCATCATTAATATAAAAGATGCTCAAAAGTTGTCATGACAACATCTGCAACTTTTGCAAATGTTGCATACAACTCAACAACTTTGGATTCCCCTCATTTTAGAAGTGGGAAATAAATGCTAGTGGCCTGAAAATGAGGGAGAGGCAACTTAACATACTTGTGGCTCAATTCCCAAGGCAGAAGTAGATGTAAGCAAGTTTTTGAAAAGTGAATAGAGCAAGTGTTCTAAGATACATAATACAATCGACTTGTTTGAATTTTCTTAGTGTTTTAATGGATTGAAATACTTTATCTATTGGTGGATTTGTATATTAGGAAATTGGTGAATTTTCGTTCAGTGAGAAAGTACTTTAGTGTTAATTTGTTAGTTGTAGGAAATTGGTTAAAAGTTTTAGGGAGTCTGTTGGTCCAGTTTAAAGTAGTTTTTTTTATTTCATGGCTCCCCCATAGAATCCAACCATGGTAAATGTTTGGTTGTGGTTGAATATGTTAGGGAAGCCTATGTAAAGTGTAAATATATTAGGAGAAGTCATGAGGAGTCGAGTATCTATTTTTAAAGTTATCGCCTAGGCTAGCAATGCATGTTTAGCTAGGTGTGTAATAGAGAAGGAATTGAGTGCTATTGCAAGGGTATGTTTGGGAGAAGAGAACCAAGTGCAGATTTGGAAGCATTATGGTATAATAGAACCCTGTCCATGAGCTGAGGTCCTTACCAATCCATCTCGATATAAATCTAGATAGAAATTAGATGACTGTATTTGACCTACATTTTATGACAACAGTGTACGGAGGACTTAGGGAGATATTACCTTGAAAATATCTAAGGTCTTAGAAATGGGTGCCTGAATCCTAATTTTTTTTTTAGGTTTTTTTGTGAGTTTTGAGAGAGAATCTAGAAAAAAACCCTCTAGATAGGGCTAATTGGGCTACTAGTCCTAATAGGACCAAAAGTAGTGTAAATTTAGAACTTGATTGTTTTGAGTTTGAAGACCCATTCAAATGGGATGGATAAGATGTAAAATGGATGAATTAGTGATGGACAAAGACATTCATAGGTCCATTAGTAGTTGTAGTTTTTCTTCATGACTTTCTAATAACAAAGACTTAATTTGCATTAGTAGCTATAATTTTTACTACATAACCTGTTAATAAAAACAATTAATATAGGTTTCAACAAACTTTCTAGGCAATGTATATTACTTCTTTAATGTGAAATGCATGATTCCATAGTAGGGTGTTGTTTAAAGTGACAAAACCATGTTTGTTGTAGTAATATGAACATCTAAATAATTCATTATTGCATGTTTGAAATTGTTGGCATTGATAAAAAAGCATATGAATTTTATGGTTTATAAAGTTGCCACTCAATAGTAATGGATGTGTAGATATACCGGTGTAGCTCTAGCTATGACTCTTTCTAAAAATGTAAATGGTATTTTCTATATCTTGTTTTTACTATTATTAATGGATTAATTAATTTGCAATATTCCAACTACCATTTTATAGATGACATATAATAAATATATAAGACATAAACATTTATTCATATAAAACATAAAAAATTAAGCATATAAAACTTTAAACATCAAAATTATAAAATATAATTTTAATTACCATTTCATATGAGAGGTATAATGAGCACATTCAGATTTCTCTTGTCATTGAAGGATGTAATGGTCCTATTATCTAATCTTCAATGTTGTCATACTAGTAACTATTCTAAAAAATATATTCGAGAAAAGGCTGGAGCCGAAATTTTATTTTTTATTTAAAAAAATAAAATATTTTTGCACCTCTATTCGTTGTGGGCACCGGTAGGAAAGATTGAAGGAAAGAAAACCTCTGGTCTTTCCCAGATCTTAATAAATATTGGAAAGAAACAAATTGCAACATCAACAACCACAACATTAAACCACCCCCCATCCCGAAAAACCCATCCCAAATAATACAAAACACCAAAATGATATTGATACATCTAAAGAAACAAGAAAATAGCCCCCCATAATCCATGATACATCTAAAACAGAATCCCCTGGGGAGAAAAGGAAAGAAGGAGACACGAAGGAGAGAGATCAAGATGGTATCACCGAGGAAGTCGGACCATAGTCTGAAATATCATAAAAAAATTTATTATACTAATTATAATTACTAATATGTGTAGTTATTTACAAGCAACAAAATACACAATAAAAGGACGTTAAAATAATTTACCACACCATATTTTCAACACATAAAATGGTGGAACATTCTTTTTATGATCCAAATAGATAAAAAGGGAAGTTGGCAACCAAGACTCTCCCCAAACCATCATCTCTGACTATTTTTTGTTTCTGAGCTATACCCCCATAGTGCATGGCGTGAACTAGAACAACAAATCAAAGGCATAAAGAACGCACTAATTTTTTTTACATGAATTCCCAAATTGCCAAAGGTAGGAAATGGGATAAATCACCCGTTACTCATAGAAGAACCCTTATTGCAGCAAAATTTAAAGTGCCAAAATCTGGTTGGAAATAGTGCATATCAAACAAATTGAAAAGAAAATCAGAATAAACAACTTGGTGGCAACATAAAATGAAGTTAAATAAAATCTTTGAAGAGGATAGGGAAGTTGGCAATTATGCACCCAAGAAGCAATGCTATACTAAAACCATTGTTTCACATTAATATTAAGTGCATGATTTTAGAAATTCAAAAGTATGAATACCAATAATTCAAAGTTTATCATAGATTTAGCACAACTAAAAGTCCAGCCAACATGACAAAATTGGGATATCCTTTCCTTTTCTGTGAGGAGTAAAGAAACAAGCCAATATTGAGGAAAGAGGATTTTTAAGCATGTCATGATAATCGTAGAAAATGTTTTGTAGATTACAATAGTGTGGTGGTTTGAAATTCCATAAGGTTGAAGAAATGATTAGCAATTTAAAATTTGTAATGAAATAATTGTATAAATTTTCAATGTAGAATCATTATAAATGATTTTTTTGCCATACATGCATGGTGTATGTATTACTTTGTAGATGTTAAAGTTGGAAAATTTTATAAGAATGTAGAAAAACAAGTCATTCAACAGAGTCCAAAAAAACATTCTTCTATGTTATTCAACAATAAGCATTTTATAGAGCATTTGAAAACCAAAATTGTAGTAGTGTTTGGTGAAAAGGTAATGACTGCACTGTTGAGAACTACAACTTGTATTCATAATAGATGTATCAAAAATTTAGAATTAGTAGTAAAGTTGTCTTCAAACCCAAAAAAAAAAGATTGGCAAGAAAGATATATTTGAGATGTGCACATTATCAAAGTATAAACAAAAACCCATTACCTAATTCGAATTAGGTGAAGGCATAACATTTTACAAAAATATATGTACAAAACCTAAGGAGACAAATTTTGAGAAAACAAAATAGACAACACTAATGCTTACATTTTATGTTTGTAGAGGTCGGTTTCTATCAACAAGAATGAAGTGTGAATGAAGTCTAACATAGCGTAAATAGAGAAAATGCAAACTGAAAGTGTAGAATTTGGGCACCACAAAGGTGTGAGAGGAGTCAAAAGCAACAACTAGAGCCATTATCTTGTAAAACAAGAGACAAAAAATCTGATCGTGCAAACATCCAAAAAATCCGTGTATAAGACCCAAAGGGAACTAACCAATGAACGAGAAGAGAAATAATTTTTGGTATTTATAATGTTAAAAAATATATATGTACACTTAAGGGATGAAAGAAAATTTTATAAATTTATAAAAAATAGTTGTTTATAATTGGTAGTTCTAAATCAATTTTAATAATTCATTTAAAACTACATTGAATAGTTTGTAATAATTTATAATAGTTATTCAATAAATCTTGTCCGAAAAAAACTAATATTAAGCAAGCCTCTGAAAAAGGGGGTCCTATAAGACAAAATCAAATGAACCAATCATAATTGAGATAAGTAATTTACGTAATATATTTAATGATTAAAGAAATTTTTAAACTTTCAAAATATTAGAATGAGAAAAAAATAGTGACTTATGATTGGTTGATTTTTCAAAAACTAATTCACTATTTATACATAAATTAATCATAGTATATTGCCTACAGCAAGTACAATAAATGACTCATATATAGAAAAGATGAAGAATAATACATATACTCTAGAACATAAAAAATTATAATCGGAAAGATTAAAGCTTATATACTATGTAAGGGGGCACGTTCTATTATTATAATAGTAAACTGAAGTTATCACATGTTTGAGAAAAGGAAACTCAACATTTTACTTTGTGAATTACTTCCCACTATTTATGTTGGTAGGCGATATAAATAGACACAGAAAATCTGTATTTGAGATAACGCATGTTCTGCGTTTTAGATATTACATGTTGATTTGCAGATAAAGAGTTTATTATTTTCATGTTTCATTCACAGAAACTGGCAATGGATTGGAAACATTCTGTTATTATGGCTTTGAGCATTTGTGAGATCCTTTGAGAATTGGATAGCTTTTTGCGCCGTTTCTTGTGCATCTTTTCTTGCTTGCTGCTCACATGCGAGCTCCTCTTCAACGAGTTTTACTGTTGTTTTCAGCTTCTCCTCCACCTAATAAAAAAATATAACAGAAACATTGTTAGAAAGAAAATACAATTACTTAACTAGGCAACTCTGAATATCATCGAGAGAATGATTTATCGAACAACGTAGTTAAACATTGGAGTCGATTGACTAACTTGTCTTTCAGGGATAGACTAACACTTTCCTAAATGTGAAATAAACACCACTAACAAAAGCATAAGCTTATGCAAAGATTACCAAAGGTAACATTAATCAACGAACACCTTACCATAAAGTATTTTTGTTTTTTATTAAAAAAAATGCAAAGGGTATAATTATCACACTTGATTTTATCCTTTACCCACCTTGAGACATAGTTATTGATAGAAATTTCAGCTTGTGATTGTATATTGGTACATGCTTTTTATTAAATTCAAACTCGAATTGTACATTATTGGCTTCATTCATTTTCCCACCTTAAGAAAATAAAACATGCTTTCGTTGAGATTTGACTGAATGTGATAGGACTTAAATTAATAAATTATAATAGATTCTGATTTGTTGTACTAAGAGGTGAAACAAATCTACCTTTTAGAGTCTTATTTTTTCCTCTTCTTTTCTTTGGTTTTTTCTCTCATTTATGAATTGTTTTAATTGGATCTATTCACCTTATTCTTATAAGATAATTAGACATTAATTTGGGTGAATTTTCTTGTGTTGGCTTTTAGAAACAATTAACAAACTCATACTAATCGCTAAGTAGTTAAAAAGTTATTTGAAATATTCTTATACTACAAAATTATAAAGCAAACTAAGGAATCACATTATGTGTCACTAAAGTAAAAGATGTAAAATATTTTTTACATACTAAAGTCACAATAGTTTTCCCCAATTTTTGGGCATCTCAATTTTTTCCTAGATAACACATTGCATTAAAAAAAAGCTTTAAGAGGTTCTATTTAAAGTGATTTGATTGAATGGGTTAGATCAAACAACCCTACCTCAAATAACATTGAATATAACCCATGTGCATATGTCAATCACTCAATAGAGTCTCCTCTACAATGATCAAAATGTTGATAAAGCAACAATTTAACTTAAATTTTTGGAGAAAAAAATAAGTTGTTTGAAAATTTCATTTGATTTCTAGTTCTTAGTGTTAACATAAAAAATTGTAATATATACAATATTTTATTAACACTGTCTTTAAAATATTATAACAAAATGGGTCCATTATACAAAATCGCACCCTATATTTTAAAAAGTAAGAAGGACAATAAATATTTTTCCAAAAAAGAAAAATACAATCTTTTGCATTGTATATAGATATCCTTCTTTAGATTAAAAATAGAAATGTAATTTTATAAAATATTCTTAGAGAAATATGTTATAGAATAATATAAATATAATTTTCGTATGACAATCAAAACATTAATAATAAATGAAATTGTAATGGTGTAAATTACACCCTATTAATTCCATATTGTTAGGATTAAGTATTACTGGGGGGGCTGAATCACTATTACATTACTATATTATCAAACTTATCAAATTCAAACTTAACGAAGCAAGTTCTAAAATAAGAACATACCCATAAAGTAAACAACTCATAACACCATAATTTTTTCATTAGGAAACCCTGGCAAAGGGAAAACTCTAGTGGGGATGATACCCAACAATCATGTACTAAGAAGTATAGTGTTCCTATTAGGATACCTAGCCCTGTTAGGAGTTGAATATTACATTTAGTACGTCTCCATGTTAAAGGGTATATACAAAGAGCTCACTACTCTTATAAAATTAAATTTTCATTTACAATGATCTATCAATATGAACCAAACAAGAATTTGATATGCTCAGGTAGTTCCACTTAAATATTGCAATATTTGTTGTCTAATTCTAACATCATAATGCATGTACGCATTCCACACAAACACCTTCTCATCATACAAAAAATTCACTTATATACTTTATGTAAAATATTCTTCTAGTTGGCTCACAAGTACATCACAAAACATGTCCAACACTTAACTATATAGTAACAACATAGTCGGCGATCCTACATAAAAAAAAGGGTAGAACCCAATCCATATCTAAAGTAGCACTTCTGGATTCCACAAAATATTCCCTTAATCATTGCGACCACTCATCTGCCTTGTATCACTAGTGCACTATGTTTGCATAACTTCAATAGGTTGTAACCTTGTCAAGTCAACTCCAAAATGAAAGTGATCGTAACTGAAGGTCTATTGCATCCCATATTACACTTTTTTAATCTTGTATGACTTAGTTCGATGTATACTATGCTCACTAATAAAAAATTTGTAATTGTACCATGTTAACTCCTTCCTTGACTTAGTCATTTTTCATATAACAGGATCTTCAAAACTAAGATGCACGTCAAGTGACCTTGCCAATAAGTAGTGTTGTCATTAATGGAAACCCTTATGCAATACTCATCAGGCCACTTGCCAACAATCTCCCCCTTTGGCATTGGCAACAACACTTGGTGAAAAATGACTAACTGCTCCATACCAAACTACTGACTGTACTTTTTTCATACTTGATACTCCCCCTTTGACATCAATGGAAAAGGTATAACAATATACATATAAAAATTTTAGAACAACACATAAAAAATTGATACCATGTGAAGTATATCTTGGAAAGAGGTTTCAAGATCTTCGCCCCTGTTATCCATGTTAAATCACCAAGATCTAACCAACAAGAATTAACCCAGTTAGAGATAAGATGAAATCTCAGTGGCCTTCAGTTCTATAGGTGTGTCTTCAGTAAGATCCTTCTTCACTGACTCCATATCAAAAAGGTGTGTCTCAAGAATTGATAGTTTCAGAGTGATTAGACTCCTTAACACACTATATCTTCCTAAAACTCTCCGTTTCTCAATCTCAAGCATACTGACTTTGTCCAAAAACTTGGATACTTCCTTATCCAACTCAGTGATAGTTTTTGAGGAGGACCCACAACTCTTTACCATTTCATCTAGTGTCCTTTTATCATTCTCGATGATGTGATCTATACTCTTCAAGTGCAAAAGAGGATTTATAGAGTAGCTATATAACTTCCTTCTATGAACTATGAAAGACTTTGCTTCAGTAATAATGGTATCTAGTATACTCAAATACCAATTGATTGACTTGCATACCTCTTCCAAATTCTTCTCCATATAATCTTTTCTATCTCGAATTTTTTTATTTTTTTTTTTGGCAAAAATGGCTGAGCCATTATAATTTTTTATTATATACTTGTTTCAAAGGCTCAGGAGGGAAAGAAACATTCAAAAAACTCTCCTTCCTTTCTATTACATAAAATTATAGACATTTAAAAGCCAATAAGGTCCAAAAGACAAGTTTCTAAAAACCCTAAACTCCATTTCCAATCTACTATCAACAAAAGGATTGAAAACCTTACATTTTTTTGCTAACAGACACCATAACCCCCGTGATATGCATTAGACATCTATTTTTATACCCACTACCAATCCTTCTCTAAATAGTTAAAGTGAACAAAAAGTCATCAAGAACATTGTTCAAGTTATCCATTGTGTCACTTCCTTGGAAAGTGAAAGGTAGGAGTATAAGATTGTTAATTTTTTCAAATGCTTTTTGCAATACCTCTGACTTCTTCTCTATTCTATGTAATGATCTTTCCTTAGCCTTGGCAAAGGCTATGAATGACAACTTCATTAGATCATCCTCATCCATGCCATCAACATCATTATTTAGAGGTTTATAATTACTTGCCAAAAATAGTGGTGAATAAATAGGAATAAATACATTTGTTTTTTTTGTTTTACTTCAATATTAGTTTATGATTCCTTCTTATGCACAACTGAACTTTATTTCAGATATTCCTTTGAGGATTCTTCCTTCTCTCTCTTAGTCAGATTGACTACACTCTATTCACTATTCCATCTACCTCAGTAATAGTATCTACATTTCCTTGAAAATAGTCACTTATATCATGCAAAGTGTCGAAAGACACAGGCACACTAGCATTAAAGAATTTGGGTTGTTTAACTCTGCTGAAAAACTAATTTCTATTATCTCCACACTTAGATGAGTCAATGTTTTTTTTTGCAGGTTTAGAGGAATCTACTCTCAGAATAGTTTTGGGCTTACTAGCATTGGAATTAGGAGGTGAAGGATTTTTAGGTTTAGTTTCCATTACTACCTTGTCAATAGCTTTCTGGGTTTCTTCATTGCCTTTATGATACTTCCTCCCCATGATCTTTATCAATCTAGCTTTCACTCTCAGAAAGGGTTTAATGGCTTTCAATAACATTTCATGATCATCAAATGAAAAAAAAAGAAGTGTATTTTCTATAGCCTTTATTCTTATTTCATCATCTTCCTTAAGTGATAGCTACTTTGTTACCTCTAATTTTTCATACAAGTCTTTAGGAATGTTTCCTTCCATTTCAAGTAATTTATTTTTGAACATAAGCATGTGATTAATGACTATTTCTTCAATTAGAATTTTATCATTGTTATTATACATGTCATAGTATATCGACAATAGATTTAACTTTCCTTGATCGACTATACTCTTTTCCAGCATCCTTAAATCTAGTTTCCAAAGTTGTCTCTTAGTATTTTTCTCCTCTATTTTCTTTTCTTCTTTCTTATATTATTATTTCTTCTCTTCTACTTATTTCTTTTCTACACCATTCCTTTGTATTTTAGGTGGTGACTTTTGTTTTGACAACCTTGTCCTTCTCACAAGAATCTCTTCCACTTTTACTCTCTCAATCTGTGATTTCCTCTTAGGTGGTGAAGGAGTGGTATAAGGTACATTGACCACACTAAGAGGTGAGAAAATAGCCTCTATAGCTTCAAGAGGTGGCAGGGTTGTAGGAGAAGTTCTTGCCAATCTAGAAGCTCCTTCTACCATCTTCTTCCTAACCTCTTTCAACTCTTCTCTACTAATGTATGCCTTGTCTTTTGGATTGTCTACTAATTTCACAACCTTTCTTTTCCTTATTTCCCTGGTTTGTTCCTCTCTGGTTTTGGCTATTTTTTCTTCATATGTTCCCAATATTTCTTTGGAAGGAGCAGTCTCAGAAGATAAGACATGTTCTACTTGCATATTAAGAACTTCTACACTGGCCTCATAACCCATAGGGTAACTCTATTTCTTGCTAGGTTCAACAACACCATGAAACAAATTATGAGGTATAACTCTATTTCTTTGTATTTTTTAACAATTTCCTTGGGAATTCTTACTCTTTCCCTCATTTTACTTTGAAGAATTTTGGACATGGAAAATAGTTCTCCATCTACCCAAATATTATTTTGTCTCCTATAACTATTTGTAACTTGAATACTAGCAGGTTCATTGTCCTTCCATGCCCTAGGGTGAATTCAAGGAAATTTTTGAACTATATGAATATATATGTATCAGTAGAGACCCAAACCTGAATGCTTCCAATTTTTCTCTCTTATTCTGCTTGACACTCTCCAAAAATTGTTGTCTTAACAATCTACATAAGTTGTATTTCACATTATCCTTCACCATTTTATAAGTCATCATTATAACTCACGCAAAAACTAAATTAGGACAATATCTGCAATGAATTTTACATCCCAAAATCATAGAGATTAGTCTCACATCTTGCTAAAAGATGTCGACTAAGGTCATTTTCCTCTTATCTCATTTTGAATGTCTTAGGTTTTCTATCTGTTTCTCCATGTTTTTCTCTGCAATAGGGATAATTCCAGTATTATCCAACCCAGTCATATCATAAATCAACTCACTAGAAACCTTAACAGGTTGTTCACCTATCCAAAGAAAATGATCATGGACTCTGCTAAGAACAATATTAATAAATTCTTCCTCATCAAACTCATAGAATTATTCCATTTACATAATACTAAGGTTCTATAAATGAGTTAACCCATCCTTCCATATATCATCATCCTTAATTATATCTTTCATCTATTTGTAGATTTCTAAATATCCCTATGACTCATACTTACAGTGTATGTATGCCCTCATGTCTTCCACATGAAGCATGTCAGAGGGTGTTTGTAAAAATGCACCTTCAGGGTCATCTTCTGTGGACTTGTAGGGGTGTTTCTTAAACTTGTACCTCAGCCACTCACTAACATCAAATATCAATGGAGTATTCATACTAGACAAAGCTTGCAGAAGATCAAAATACCTTTTGCTCGATGAATCACGGTATGCACACTCAATGATCATGAAAATGTCCTAGCTTCTTTGATTTATCTTGTTATCTCCTTTAGTTTAGTGCAAATTATGATAATAAATGTCTAATTCAATGAACTTATACTTCACCATTCATAGATAGACACATTTCGCAATGAACTTATAAGTTTACAATGATCTAGTCATCGAATTTTTTGGTGATAATTCAATATAGTGTGTATTACCAAGCAATCTCAAATATAGACTCCAAACCAATCACATTTACTTTCCATAAGCTTGCATCATCTTATTCTACATTTACAATGGTTGGATAGATTTTTTTTTCTCCAAAGCTCCCCCTAAGGCCATGCTTGGCCATTTAGGTTGAAGTAGCAACATTAAATGAGGGTTTAGTAACATCTACTGAATCTTCCCGAATCATGGTTTCACTTTGTTCTTTTTCTTTCCATACTTTATCACTTTACAAAAAGGTTGTCACTTTCATTCATATATTCTTCCAAAAAATTTCTAACATTAGCAACATTTTTCTTCATAACAACAGGTGGTGGTCTTTTGTTGCTTGCAACTCCATTATACCTAAAAAAATTTCTATATGTCCTTGATTGTTACATTTATATACTATAGGAGGGGATCTATTTTGATTAACCCGCAATTTGTAGTTCCTTGTGATGTGCCCAAATTTCTTTCATTTGTAACATCTAATATTAGTTGTTTTTCCTTCTCTAATATAGTCTTGTTTTGTGTAGGATTGATCAGGTTTTCTACATTCTAGCTTCTTGTGCCCATATTCATAGAAGTTGAAGCAATAACCATAAAAGTTATTGTAAGGTGTCTTACCTGTGTTGTCCCTCTTCATGTGACCAACTTTGTTACATCCAAAGCATCTTCCTATGAAAGGTCTGATTTGATCTCTAGGCACCTCTTGTTGTATAGGTTCTTCCTATCGATTAGGTGTCTCAAATGAATTACATTCTGATTGTCTTACTTAAGATTTTATGTATTCTACTTTATCAAAGACAAATCCTATCATGTTACCTGTAGGATTTTGTCTTTTCCTTTGTTCATCAATCTTGTCACTTCTCGCATGAAGTTTTTCAATGTGATTATTTTCTTCAACAAGTTCTCCCTTATTGATTTGGTTATATTTCTTTAATTACTGATACTTGATACTATAATCATTAAGTTCAAACTACATCTTTCTCATCTATACATTTGCATTCTTCAATATTTCTTCATGTTTTTTTTTTCATCTTTCTCTTGTTAAATTTCTTTAGCCATATGAGTAGTAGTTACTTTGCATTCATGCTTTTATGGATCTTTCTCTTTTTCATGTTATTTAATCTGATCAGATGAATCATTATCAAATTCTTCCTGTATCTTATCCATAAGATCTTGCCTTTGGTTCTTGGAAAGTACAAGCTTCTCTTTAAGCTTATTTATGAATCCCTCAACTCTCCTTAATTTAAATTTCAATTCAACATTATTAGATTTTTCCTTATCAAGGTCTCCAAGAGCTACTTCAAAGTTTTCTTCCAATCTGTTGGGTACAAGAACAATAAGTTGTCACCCTTTTACAAAGGAAAAGCTTAACAACACCAAAACTACAAAACTTCAAGGGTGTAAAAGCCACATTTCTGTTGAGAATTTGAAGATGATGTAATCTAATTACATGTGTGAAATAGGATGAATTTATTTCTATAATTTTTTTTTTTTAAATGAACAATAATTAATAATTTTTTTTTATTTTTTGTGTGTATTTTGTGATTCCTAAAAAATACTGCAAATCAGGGGGATTACTTCCCTCCAAATCAATATAAGTAAAACATTATTTTTTCCTCCAATTTCATTATATGGTTTAGATGACTTGTATAGATAGTGAAAAAAAAAAGAAGTGTTTTCAATCTATAGTTTGTCTGTTATAAGTATTCAAAGTCGAACTTACCGGAACTCAACAGTTTTTGTCTCCCGCCACTTTTCCCCTGTCAAAACTATACCAAAAACCAAATAAATTACATATTTTTTAAGAGGACTCTCTTCTCTAGTGTTGTATTTATGTTTTTTGGGGTGTGGCCTCCAACATGGCATGCCACCTCGAAAGACTAGGCTAAGTCTGATTAGGACAAATCAGACTTGACTGAGTCCTAGTGGGCCTCTCATTGGCTCACGTAGGAGTATACTGGGCCACGTAGGTGTCATTCAGGGATGCATGGTACCTATATTAACTCAGTCATGTTAGAATTGGCTGATTCTAACTGAGCTGGGTCTAACTAGGCCAAGTTAGTCAAGTTAGCCTAAAAGGTGACACTTTATTATATTTTTACCCTATTAGGCTTTCACTCCAAGAGAAATAAGATTTCATACTAATTGTTAGGATTAAGTAATACTGAGAGGGGTGAATTAGTATTACAATATTGTATTATTAAACTTATCAAATTCAAAATTAAGAAAGAAAGTACTAAAATAAGAAGAGCAGACACATAAAGTAAAAAACTCATAACACCATAATTTGTTCATGAGGAAATCTTGGCCAAGGGAAAACACCAGTGGAGATGATACCCACAAATGATGCACTAAGAAGTATACTATCCCTATTAGGAGACATATCCCTGTTGGCAGTTGAATATTACATTTAGTACATATCCTTGTTAAAGAATAGAAACCATGTTAGGGGTGTACAAGGAGCTCATTTCTCTTACAAAAAAATATTGTATATTACAATGATGTATTAATATGAACTATACAGCCATCTTCTATTCTCAAGTAGTTTTAGTTAAATCTCACAATATTTATTGTCTAATTCTGACATCACAATGCATCTACATATTCCACACACACCTTTGCACCATACAAAAACTTCACTTATATACTCGATCTCAAAGATTCTTCTAGTCAGATCACAAGTACATCACAAAACATGTCCAACACTTAACCAAATAGTAATAACATAGTCGGTGATCATACATCAACAAAATAGGGTAGGACCCAAGCCAAATCCAAAGTAGCACTTCAAAATTCCACAAAATACTCTCTTAATCATTGCGAACACTCATCTGCCTTATATCATTACTACATTGTCTTCACATAACTTCAACAAGTTGTAACTTTGTCTAGTCAACTCCAAATTGAAAACTACCTTAAACTAAAGGTCTATTACATCCCATAGTACACTCCTTTAATATCATATGACTTAGTTTGATGCATACACTTCTCGCTAATCAAAACTATGTAACTATACCATGTTAACTGCTTCCTGGACTTAGTCATTTTTCATGATAGAATCTTGAAAATGAATATGCACACCAAGAAACCATTCTAATAAGTAGTATTCCCATAAATGACAACCCTTATGCAATACTCATCAGGAAACTTTCCAACACATATTGCATGTTGCATTCACTTTAGCATAATCCAAGTCTCCACTTAAGCCTCTACATCACATATTGACCTTGTTACCAATTTATACTAAATTCCTAACCATGTAGACTATTTTGACACAATACACATTCACACTACACAACCATTTGCATGGTGCACAGTTTTCCTTTGAATATGAGGTTTGAATCTTGTTGTTTGAGCATTACACCTACTATTCTCGGTAGCAAGGCACCTCCTCTTGCAGGTCACTGATGTGAATATTCCTCTTGGTTTGTTTTAGGCTTATTCTTTTATTTAGTTTGCAACTCCTTTGTTATTATTACTATCTCTTAGCTAGTTTTACACTCTCAAAACACTTATAATAGTTGTTAGCATGCAAATATATTTCCATCATCCCTCAACTAACCATCATTGTCATCTAACTCCTTGGAATTGAATGGGTGCCTTTTATATATTTCTGACAATATTTCCCATTTATCTTTGTAATAATATTTATAGTGTTATCTTTTCTATAATTACATTTCTACTTTCATTTATAAAATATCTATTTATATTGGTTGTCCATGGTGGTTGAAACATTAAAATAAGGGTCTAACATGGGTAGGCCTCTAAACAATAGTATTTATATTTTTATTCATTTGTCTCATGTCTAGGTCCATATATGTGAATGAAGTAATATGCCCGAAGTGTCTCTCGATGGAATTTTATCAAATCTTATTTTCTTTCCATTGACCTCAATCCATTCGATTTTATCATATATTCACTCTTTTTTTTTTTCCAGTTAGAATTAGTTTTCAATATTAGGTTTTCTATATACATTTTTGTTATGGTTCCTATACCCTATACACACATGACATATACACACTATATTGGCATCCTAAATTTTCACTATCCACCTAGGCTTACATGTGTATCTTTGATAGAGAGATCATTATGTTTTTTAAATAGTCTCGATGACCTTTCATTTCATTTCCTATGATTAAAATAATTTTATCATATATTACTATTAACTTATTTTATATTTCTAGTTATACATATAATTAGTTGTTATTTCATTTAATTTATCTTCCTATCTTCGTAATGTTCTAGTAAACTAAGACACAATTTAGTCATTCATCCCTTGGCATTTCATCAACTTGAGGATGGTGAATCCCCTTTTCTACATTCTAGTGAACATGACGTGAAGAAAACTTCACCTCTACATCCCCATAACCTACATTGAGTGAGACTATAGATGAACATGGTCAAAATCACTTTGATCTCATATCATAGCTAGAGAGCTATAAATGTGGACTTTATATTCCCACCCCAAGACTTGCTCTATTGAAAACAACCCTCTAATTTATACATCCTTTCTAAGATCAACAATAAAATTACTACAGGTTTTATGACCAATCCCCCCTAATGGGTCAATGTAATCATTGAGGAGGCCCTATTTATGAATGGGCTACATTGAGCGAGATATGGCATGTGCAAGGCTACTATTTTATGCATAATGGTCTTTATATTCCCCTATGGGTTCTATCTACTTGAGATTTTTGAGATTTTGTTCATGTTGTGCATATATGTACTAGAATTAATGTTTTTTTTATTGATGTCAACATATTCCTACTATTGAAGATAGTGTTCCTAGTTTATTCAGTGAGATGATTTATGTGGCATGACTAATCTAGTGAAGATCTAATGTTACGATCATACAATTATGTTCTTGGATGTTTGAACTCTATTTAGTTCAAGTGACATAGGTTGTCATATTGATTTGAAAGAGTTATGAAGGATTTATCATTCAGTGGTATTTTGGTTGTTCAAACACAAACAAGTATTTGGATCAGTGTGGATCAGTTATGCAATATTATTGGTTTCTAACATGGTGGTGAGTTCGGGACATGGATGTATTTCAAAATATGAGAGGAATGACATGATTAAATAGAGATTGTCAAATATTTAATCATTAATTATAAATATTTATGGAAATGTAAGCTAAAAGTGTGATTTGACACTTTATGCATGCAATTCATTAATGTTACTCGCACAAACTTTGATGTTGTACAAATTAATGATGTATTTGACACCTCAAGTGTAATTAACTGACGCCACTAATTTCTTGCATTAAATACCCTCATTTCCATAGGACCCACTGCTGATTTGTGTAAATATTACCTTTTCTTTGGCACCTACCAGTGTCATCTTTGAATACATTCGAAGACCCTTGAACAAAGTTCAAGATGTTTCACATGTGTTCAACATTGTTTGAGCCCTTCAATCATTTGAATCAATATTTAGGAAATAGATCCCATACCGATATGCCCAAGTACTTTCTTTTTGTTACAACCTCAATATTCCCATTCCTTATAAACACAAAAATAATTTTTGCCAACTTTATACACCTGTCAAACTTATTTTAGAAATAAGAACCACCTTGAAGTAGCTTGAACTAGTTTTAACTAAGTTCAAACCTGTTCAAGGATGTTGAAAGGTGTTCAAACGTGTTCAATAAAATCCTTAGAAAATAAACTTTACACTTTTTAAAGCATGGTAGGACCACAGTGCCGAAACCTTTAGTGAATGATTGGACTCAAAAATCTTAAGGAACTTAAGATTATTAGAAAATATAATGGCGACTCAAGAAATCAGTTAAGAAGGACAAGTACCAGACATGGACTAACATTAGCTCTGATTGGGGACTACCTTTTTCAAAAGGTAGAGAACTCAAAACTCTGGTTTCACAAACTACCAAAAGGGTTCAAAAGAACTTCACAATAATAGGAAGGAAAGACAAATGACAAGAAAGTAAACTAAACCTAATATGCACAACCATTCACATGACATAGGACTCAGAGCTTGAAAAGTTTTAGGTCTTTTCCATTGTAGGAAAATGGTAATACCATTCTATCTGGGTAGGCCAATTTAAAAGAATTAGATCCTAACTCTTCTTCAACAATGAAGGGTCCTTTCAATAGCGATTCTAAGTTTCCATGCACTCCCTTTGGTTCTCTCCTCTTGTCCCGGAGAAAGACTTTATCTCCTTTCATAAAATTTTGAGGCCTAGCTTTTGTGTCAAAAATATTCTTAACTCTAGCTTGTTGTTATATAACTTTGTCTACCAATGTCTGTCTTTCTTCCTCCAACTTTTGCAAGTACATGATCCTTTTCTCCAAAGAGTCTTTAAATGTCTGATCTTCAATAGCCATTTGCAATTTTGCTGCCGACAGTTCTAAAGGAATTGACACTTTAGAACCTACTCCATAGACCAACTCAAAAGGTGACATGCCAATTTCTCTCTTGGGAGCAATTCTATCAGTCCAAAGAGCTTCATAGAGTTTGTTGTGCCAATTCCTACCACTATAATCTACCAATTTCTTCATAATCATAATTAGAATTTTATTACTTGACTCCACTTGCTCATTACCTTGAGGAAAGTAATCTGATGAATGGGCCAGTGAAATACTATGATCATAAAAAAAAGGAGATAGCTCCTGTGATGAGAAATAGGTACCATTGTTAGCTACAATCTTTTGAGGTACTCCAAACGCACAATAATATATTCTTTGAAGAAATAACACACCAGTTGAGAATTTTCTTTCTTGGTCAGGATGGCCTCAACCCACTTAGTAAAATAGTTAGTTGCTATTAGAATGTAAACATGGCTAGTGCTTGACTCAGGGTTAACTGGGCCAATAAAATATATTCCCCATTGTTTAAAAGGCTCACTCACCACAATCAATTTCAAAAGAAAGGCAGCTAATTGAGGTCTCCTAGAAAGCAACTGACATTTTTTACAATTTATGAAGAATGCATATGCATTTTTGAACATCCCTGGCCAATAAAAATAGTTTCAAAGAATTTTAAAAGATGTCACGATGGAAAAAAAAATGACCTTCGCATGCTTCTTCATAAATTTTTTTTAGCAACTGCAACTGTTGACTTTTATCCACACATCTGAGGAAAGTTCTATCAAGACCCCTCTTTTATAAAGTTCCTTTCCATATCACATACTTCACCACCTGGAGTCTCAAATTACACTTTTCCTTGGGGGTTAACCATGCTGGGCACTCTCCATAAGTTAAGAAATATGTTGTATCACAAAACCAAGAGTCTGTCAAACTAACCAACAATGCCTGAGATGTTTCACCTTCTAATCCTTTTGATTGATTCAAATTCTCCACTATAAATTTAGAGAGACCTCTTCCCCTGACTAGCTTAGTGGTTTTTATTATCAAGTCATATTCCTATATTTTTTTTACCCATGTTGTTCTCTTATTCATTGCTATTTCTTATTGGGTGAGAAGGGGTTTTACAGGTAAGTCAAGGACATACACTATGGAGTGCGAATGAAGGATATAGAACCTAAATTTCTTAACTAATTTAACTACATCAAAATCTTGTTTCTCTATCGAAGAATATTTTAGTTCATTTTTTTTTGGAGTACTCATCAAAGCAATAGGTGCTTCATTTCTAGAAATATCCTTTTGAGTTAAAATTCCCGACAAAGAGTGATCAGAAGCATAACATTAAATAATAAAATATTTCTTGTAGTCAGGATAAACTAGAGGATGAGCATTTGCCAGGGAAATTTTGAACACATTAAAGGCCTTGTTACCATCTTTTGTCCATTTAAAGGGCTTCTTTTCACTCATAATCCCTACAATATGCCTAGTCAATTCAAAAAAATCTGAAACAAAGGCTCTCAAGAAGTTTAATTGACCAAAAAAGGACTTAACCCCTATCCTAGTTGATGGTATGCTGATCTACTCAATTTCCTTTACTCTTTCAGGATTGATCCTGATTCCTTCTTTGGAAATAATATGACCTAATAGTTTTCCTTTTGTCACATGGGAGATGGACTTCTTAGGGTTAAGTGATATACCATGCTCTCTACACCTCTGAAGGACTGATTGAAGGTCTTTGAAATGATTCTTCCTTCTCTTAGAGTAAACCGTCAATTCGTCAAGGTAAATTACTATTATCTTGTTTCTCATGTATGCAAAGGAAGAATCCATAGCTCTCTGAAAATTAGCCATAACATTGATCAATCCGAAGGGAATTTGGTTGCATGCGAATGTTCCCCAAGGTGTAGCAATGGTGGTTTTGTGTTTTTCTTCATCTGACACACTCACTTCATTATAACCTAAAAAAATCCATCAAGGAGGGACATCATTTTAGATCCTACCATAGTTTGTAAAATATGTTCCATTTTAGGCAAGGCATAATTATCTTTTAGGCTGCCTTGATTCAAGTTACAGAAGTCAACACAGATTATTATTTCTCTGCTTTTCTTTCTCATCGGGATGATATTTGCAATCCACACTGAGTGATGAATGGGGTAAATGATTCTTTCCTTCAACATCTTGACCACCTCCTTCCGAATAGCTTCTGATACTTTTGGATTATAGCTCTAGAGATTTTGCCCAAATGACTTGGACTCTGGTTTAAGGGGAATATGGTGGCTTAATTTTCCTTTCCAAAAATCCTTTAAATCATCGTAGTTCAAGGAAAACACATCCATATAGGTAGTCAATAGGACTTGCAAGTTCTTATTTTCTTGGGCAAATAGGGTTTTTCCTATAGAGATGCATCGAGGTTCTGTTGAAGTGCCGATATTTATTTTATCATATTCTTTCAAAACTTTTGAATGTGGGCCCTTCTTTGAGATATAACTATCATCCTTCCTTGAAAACAAACATTCTAGGGAGACCAATCCTTTAGGAATTTTATTGCTTTTCAACTGAACAACCTCTTGTACTGAAAAAGACTCAGAATTGGCATATTCACTCCCTTCATCCACCCCTTCAAAATAAATAGAACAGAAGGCCTCCACCCATGCCATAAAATCATTTATTTGAGCATCATCTTCAAAAACTTGTAGATGTTCAATGTTTTCAGGGACAGTAGGCCTATATATCATCTTAATTCTGTATGTATCCATTTTGAAATGTGGATGAGGGAACAATAGGGATGTTGATACTGCCAAGGAATCAGCTCGTGAGTTAAAAATTCTTGGAACTGCCTCTATAGAAAAAGATTCAAAAGCTTCAATTTCATCACAGACTAAACTCCTATAATGTTTTAGATGATCATTATTAACAATAAATTGGCCTTTTACCTACTTGACTATCAGCTCTGCATCACCTCTTACTACCAATATTTTAACCCCATGCACTTTTGCCTTTTGTAATCCTAATAATAGAGCCTTATACTCAGAAGTGTTATTAGTATTTTTGAAATCCAATTTATAGGAGTAAGGGAGATATTCACCATCTGCACCCTTTAGTACTACACTATCTCTAGATCTAGCACTAGCACAACTGTCATCAACTTCCATAAACCAAATCTGTTTGTTCTCATCATAGGGTACGGGGGCTAGAGAAACCTCCTCTAATAAAATCATATAATTACGAAATTCACAATCATTAAAAATAATTCTTTCTTTTGGATCATCGGAATGGAAGACTGTATATTTATTTTTTTCTTTTGGTAATAGCTTAACCTCCCTCTTTCCTATAGAGATAACTGCTTCTGACCAATCCATCTTAATTTCTCCCCCCATATCCCTGTAGAAAGTTATACTTAAAAGAATCAAGTAACTTGCCGGTATATAAGCAACTAGGATAGTTAGCTTTAACCTCTTATCAGGGTAGGCCACTAAAACAACTTGAGTATCTTTTACCTGACCAATTAAAGGTACCTGCTTACCATCCATGGAATAGCATCTTTCAAAGGTCTTGGTCAGGGTCAAACCTAGGTCTTTGGGGACAAATGATAACATGATATTATCGGAGGCACCCGAGTCTATGATATAATTACTTAACTTGATGCCATTAAGGAGTAGGGAAATATAAAAAGGATCAGGTTTTCTCACTTCATTAACTCCACATTTTGCTTCCAAGGTAGAAGTAGTGGCTAAGTCATCTTGATTCATAACGATTTATTGTGTAACTGTGGATATTTGAATAGGATTATCAGCTTGGTCTATGACACACTGATTAGTTATGGGGGATTGTGAAAGATTTCCTATGACATATCTAACTAGTTTATCAAGTTCATTGGGGTTTAATCTCAAGTATTCCATAGGGGAAATTTGTATAGCAGACGACTTGCAAAAAATTCAAGGATATCAAATGAAGACGTGCTAGTGTCTTTTTATATAAATTTAAAACCATGAGCTCTAGGACTAGAGGGATAAGTATTACCTACAAGCTCTTTGGTCTTCTAAAAGGTACCTGATGATGCTGGAGTGTACTTAGAGGTCTTTTGATTGTGAGTTAGCATAGCACATGTTGGATCTTGAAGAGTGACCAAAATATCTCCTCTTTCAGAGTCAGATTTGTATTCAAATTAGTATGAGCCAGAGTCACTAGGTCTCTCTTGCGCTATCTCTTATATAGTAAATTCCCCTAGTGCATCTTTAGTTTCTTCCATTTGAACATGCCTCAACATATCTGAGCAAGAACTACCATCATGATTTGTTGTCAGGTGAAAGGAGCACATGACTACTTCTTTTGGTGCAACTTCCAGTGATAATCTTGGCTATTTTGAAGGCAACAGAGGGGTTTTACCATGCCATTGGCTAGGTGTTTTATGACTAGTGTCTTGATACATGGAAGGATATGAAGATCCTTGTTTGGGTAACTATATTTTCAAGGCAATCACATCATTCATGAGTCTTTGAACAATCGTGTATGTGGAAGAAGAAGTAGAGGCTTGAGATTTGGGTACTTGTACATCTTTCCTCCATTTTCCTACTGTGATGAGATCATCTTCCAATTCAGTGGCTTGGATTTGGGAAGTGTCTAAGTTCATGGGTCTACTTCTTCTTAGTTGAAAACCTATGCCCAAGGGCATGGAGTTCAAAAAAACATTCTTGGTTTTCTGGAGTTGGTCTTTTGGTAGTAGGGATTTTATGGATAGCTTTTTTGTACCAAGCGACATAATCCCTCGTAGGCTCATGAATATCCTTCTTCATTTGTGTGAGTTGTGCCAACAAAGAATGATATTCATTAGCACCATTGAAATGGTTTCAATTGCAGTCCTCATGGTTTGCCAATTTTTAATTGACCCAACAGGCACGTGACAAAACTATTATGCTGCTCCCTCTGTTAGGGATTGCGCAAAAAGCCTAATGACTACATCTTCATGATGTACCACCAATATAGCAGTTGTTACATTGAATGCATTCAAATGTTCATCCTCTAATACTTTACCATCTCTAGAGAATTTAGGGAGGATGTCTTTAATACCCTTAGGGAGGGCATGATGAGAACCTAGTGCTAGAGGGAAAACTACTGCACCCCATGGTTTAGCCATGATTGTGACTAGAAAGTTTGTTACAAAGGGGGCACTTAGATGCCAGATAGGGTCAAATATTTTGAGACACTAGTGGATGGGGATTTATTTGATGGAGCCTTAAGTGGGGAAGGAGGTCTACTCTTAGCTTTCAGCTTTGGGACATAAGTAGTGGGAAACTGGAGGTTTTGTAATCTCTCATAAAAAAGTATCAAAAATTCCCTCCCTCCTTTGGGACCTGGTATACAGCTGAGAATCTAGTATTATATTTTCTATTACCTTTGGATATCTCTATCAACAATTTTTTCTTCTTGAGCTATTGGGAGACCTCACAACCACTCTCCAATATCTTCCTCTTCTTCCAAAACTAAGAGAACTTGCTGGTATTGATGATTGCTAGTCCTTAAATTCCAAGCAAGGGTATTCAAATTACAAATTATATCTTCTTTAGTGTCTTGAAAGTTCAAGTATGGTTGAAGAAAATTGCCTCCTGATTAGGTATTACAACAGGTGGTAGTAGAATAATTATTCATCAAAGAAAGCATTTAAAATAGGTGTACACTATTTAGTGCTCCCCAGTAGAGTCACCAAAAATATGTTAGTGAACAGATTTTTCGTTCAATATATCTTGATAGAATAACTTTATACCCCTTTTAAAAGACAAATAACAACTAACAGTTGGGTAAATGTTCTTTACTCACTTCCCTTTGAATTTGATGTTAGGTTTAGCTCCCTAGGAATGATTTTTAATATTTTGATAACATCATTTCTCTAGTTTTAACTTTTAACCTGCAAGTTTATAAAGGATAATTCATCATTCTTAGATGAGAAGCATGACAGTATACCTTAGAAAAGATAAATCATTATAGAGATGAAGAGAAAAAGAATAATTTTTCTATCAGCAATGATTGCATGAAATTAAATGATCAACAACTATAAAATAACATAATATGGATATAATCAAGCTACTATGAATCCATAGAAATACACCACATAATAAAACAAAATGTAAACACAGAACATTTTTTCATTCATTTCAAATAACACAAATCTAAAATCTTAATCATAATGTATTCCAAAATTGCAACATAGGCAACCATGTAAAATCAGTTTTTTCAATAATATCACCAGATTTAGTCAATATCTGTCACCAAATCTCTAAAAACTACCACACCCAAAACCAAAATATTCACTTATGATAAGTTTTCTTGAACCCTTTCCATGTTTATAGTAACACTACTTATATTTTTAAAATGTCGAGTGGTCTCCCTGAAAACTTGACCTCTCCAGTAAGGAATTATAAAATGAAAGAAAATTAAAAGGGACAGTTGTCCTTGAGAGTCTTGCATGCAATTTCAAAGAAGAACTAATTGTCTAAATCAGGCTCTTTTTCCACAGTGCGATCCTCACTTCCCGCTAAGCTTCCATCTTCATCGGCAATAGACTAGGTGGGCTTCCACTCATTGTATGGTTGGATAAGCTCCTTTGCAACATATATGTGTGGGATCTTTGAATTTACAATTTGGGCCATTGAGGCCTCTTTGCTCCACTTCAACTTCTTTACCTTTTCCACCATCTCAGGTAGCTGATCGACACTCATGTATATCATTGATTTGATCCTCGCCATTTGTGTGAGATTTGTGGCCTTAGGATTATCTTTTTCTTTAATTATTTTCATGGCTGAGTCAAAGGCTTCTAGGGCTCATTTAAATTCATGTTCTCCATAAGTTGTTGAATAGGTGTAAGTGAAGTTAATGACTTTTAATTCATTCATATTAGCTTTCTGAATCTGTTTGGCCTCAGCTTCATAGTCCTTAGTTAAGGTGATGGTATTTCTAATGGTAGAAATCCGCAAGCTTATGTTCTTTCTGAGAATGAAGAATATTGATTCTTCAGTGGAAATTAGTGATTTCTCTATGCAAAACTTATTGAAGCCATACCTCTCTATCTCCAAGAATTTCCTCATCACAAAGACCCATTTCTCTTCTTCTCCATCCCAAACTTGTTGTCGAGTCTGTAATTCCCCCATTATGTCCTTGGTATCATCGAGAACCACATGAAATTATTTAATATATTTTTGATTGCTACTGACTACCTCCGATATCCATTCGTCCATAGAAGAGACTAAGACTCGGCCAAGATAAACTTGATTTAGTAGGTATTTTATTTCTGTTGAGTTTGGATTAAAGACCGAAGGGGACTGGATCAAAGGTGTGGTATCAAAATTGTAGAAGGCATTGATAAAGTGGTATAACAACACTATGGTCTGCTTCCTCTCCTTTCTTTCTTTACTATCCTACCAAGAAGTCATCAACATTTTTTGGAGATTTATTTAAACAAATGGTTTTTACCTTCCCTATCCATGGTCCCCAACTCAATTTTAATTACCTCAAAGTCTTCTTCTACAACTTCCCATTTTTCTTATTTTGGCGTATAATTGGCCACTTCAGCAGTCCATTTCCCTGTCTTCATGTTAGCAAACACCTGAGCGGTGCTCCTAACCTTTTTATCTTTAGGAGTCTTCTAAACATACTTAATCACAATATCCTACGCCGAGATGGAAATAGGGACTAGACTTCATTTCTTGTTCACAGAGGTAGTCAGCCATTTTTGTGTTGTACTTGTTATAGCCAATTGCTCAGTTACCTTTGCAGGTGTTCCCATCATGTCTAATGTCACGTCATCCAGACCAAAAATATATTTATCCCACCTATTCATCTTCCCCATTCTAGTAACTCATGCCACCAAACTTATCAGCATCTAGTTTGAATATCTCTACGTTCTCGAGTCATCTTTTCTATATTTTGAGACCATTTCCTTGATCTAGTGATCCCCTGAGGTAAAAATACAGGCAAGGATTCTTCAGTAGGATTCTTCTTGGAACTTTTAGTTCACTGCTTCCTTGAGAAACCTCCATTGTCAATCAGTTTATGAGGATTAGAAACAAGGGGAGGGGAAGTTAAGGATGAATTTTTAACTTCAATTAATTTAGGACTAGATTTCTTTCTTCTTGTCGATAGCCACTTCTCAGTTAATTGAAGCACACACTACATTCTCTGTTTAATATCATCCTCTTCATCTGTTCTCTAATCAGTATCATATTCTTCACTTTCCATTGATTTCTTGAAATTTGGTTAAATCAAATTTTAACCCTCATTAGTCACCCCTTACACATTGAATTGAAGCCTCATAGACACAATCTAGGATATGTATAGTTTGTTGTGTTCTCTTTCTTTGACTTGAGATTCATCAGAGCATTCCTACCAAAAATCTTCAAGATGGGGAATGGGAAACATATGAGACCTGAGCCCTAGGGTTCCACTGGAAAAGTTCTTATTGTCAAATCCTGCTCTTTTAGTGTAAAAATTGAAATCAAAATGCCTTAAGTCACTCCTTATATTGATTGCATCTTCCATAGAAGAACATGAAAATTTACCTAGTTGTATTGGAAACACTTTTTCCCATTCTTCCTTTGGGAGAAATCTTTTAAGCACAGTAGCAAGTTTCCTACAAACTTCTGCAAGAACAAAATAGTCAAAGGCATAGATATGCAACCTCATGGGAGAATCTTAAAAGACACCAACCCTAATGTAGGTGAATCTAGAGAATTGGATGTACAAGCTTCCAAACTTAGTCACAAAACCCTGAGCTTTTGAGCTCATCCTTCTATCAGAGTCTCTAATTAATTTGAAATAGATCTTTCCCATAAATATATCATGTACTCTCCTGCAATTTTGGGTTATATTATTTCTGTGCAAGATAGGGAAATATTCATAAAATCACATACCATCTGACCAAGGATGATGAGGCATTCTCAAGCATTATCTATGACTGGCTAAATAATAAATAAGATAGGATGACATGAAAAAGACACTCCCAGTAAGTTTCAAGTTATTAAGTTGCTCTCTCATGGAGCTAGCAATTAACTCAGCCTAGTCTAGGATTTGTTTTCCTTCCAAGACAATTTGAACATAACAAAATAACTATTCAGAGAAGAAATAAGCCTCTGGGGACCCTCACACTCTTTGAAGCATCACCATAACATCACTAATATATGAGTGTACATGACTTCTGTTGAACTTTTTGGGTAGACGTGAACCTCCCCTCTAAGGGTTTAATAACCAGTGTTTAGCCATAGAAGTACAATTTATGTCTGCATTTTCTTTGAATTTGACAAGGGATTATGCAGGGAAAAGGTACAAAAGGTCTTCTCTTGAATGTACAAAGTTAAGGATACAATTTCCCTATTAACAAACAATAAGACACTGCCATCCTTTTCAAGAATAGACTCAATTCTTTGGTCGTAATTGTAAATGCATTCATAAATCATCTTAGGGAAAATTATTGTGGGAGGAAATGTAGGGTAATGTAGAGTCTTCTATGTAGAATTTTAAAAGATGGAATTTTTTATAGGGAATTGGAAGGCCTTTTTGATAACCCTTCTAAGTCATAACCCTCCAGGTCAGTGTCTGTCACAATTGGGCCTTCAAAGACTAGACTCAAAACACTCCCAAACAAGTGAAAAATATACTTTATAACTGTAACAATCTTGTATCTACCACTAAATTCTTTGAATATTTTTCAATTTTAAATTTAAAACACTGTAGTGAGGGTAGCTTGACTCACCTTGGTCTATAGAAACCTCTGAATATTGGAGCTCCAAATTTCTTACCTTCTGTCCGCTCAGCTCTCAATAGTGATAGTATTTCAAAATATGAGAGGAATGACAGGCTTAAATAGAGATTGCAAAATATTTAATCATTAATTACAAATCTTTATGGAAATAAAAGCTAAAAGCATGATGTGATAGTTTATGCATGCAATTCACTAATGTTACCTATACAAACTTTGATGCCATAATAATTAATGATTGATTTGACACCTTAGGCATATATAACCGGTAGCACTACTTTCATGCATTAAATACCCTCATTTCCCTAGGACCCACTCCTAAGCTGTCTGAAGATTACCTTTTCTTTGCCTCCTTGTCTCATCTTTGAATACCTTTGAACACCCTTGAACAAAGTTCAAGATGGTTCACATGTGTTCAACATTGTTCAAGCCCTTAAGTCATTTGAATCAAAATTTAAGAAATAGATCCCATACTGATATTCCCAAGTTCTTTCTTTTTGTACAGCCTCAGTATTCTCGCTACTTATAAACACAAAAATCATTTTTTCCAACTTTATACACCTACCAAACTTCTTTTAGAAATAAGAACCACCTTGAACTAACTTGAATAGGTTTGAACTAAGTTCAAACATGTTCAAGGATCTTTGAAGGTGTTCAAACCTATTCAATAAAATCGTCAGCAACTAAACTTTACACTTTTCCAAGCACGATAGGACCACAAGACCAAAATCTTTAGTGAATAATTGGACTCAAAAATCTTAAGGAACCTAAGATTATCAGAAAAAAAATGGTGACTCAATAAATCACTTAAGAAGGACAAGTACCAGACTTGGACTAACATTTCTCTATGTCACTATTCAAATTTCCCAAGCACACACCTCACGCGCGTGTAACCGAACCAAAAGTTCTTGTATTTGGTTACTAGTTAAGTGAGATCTTCCATATAAAAAATATTCAACAAAACTCTGTAGGGATAATTTGTGATAAAACCTTCCATGAAGTCTTACTTTGTTGTTATGCCTGTACTCCAATATGATTGCGCTCTCTATTTGATCTTTTGTTGAACCAAGAACACTAAATTACATTGTATGATTGATTCCATGATATCATATGAAACTAAGACTCTTTTAGCCTCTTGAACCAAACCTAAAGGTTTCACTACAAAATGTAATGTCCCTTCAATAGTTTATAACATTTTCTTCAACTACACCAAGATGATATTCTTTTTAACTGAAAGGCTTCATGACATGGTTTCATGTCCCTTTGACCTTTTTATAAAATTTGTCCTTTGGTCTTCAATGAATGAACCTATACCTATAGATGGATAAAACACATTAGCAAAAGAAACTTTCTCTTTCCCTTTTGGTCCCTTTTCTCTTTTTCTGCACATGTTATCTAAGCTCTACTAATTTGAGCTGGATACAAAAATTGGTAACATATATGGCAACATCTAAAGGGTGTTTTCCTACTAAAATAATAGGACCAGTAGCCTTTGAAATCCATTGGGAATAGAGTCACTTGAAATTAAAACTTAGAAACAAACTGAAACTTCTCCAAACAAAACTAAAAACGTGCTCGTGCTGAAAAGTGAGCAATAATTGAAACAAACTAGCTATGTGTAAAAGTACTTATTTCTGGTTAACTTACCTCAAAAGCAATTTTTAAGGTATATCCCATTAACATGGATAGGTAATTATTATCCTTTTATGTTTGATAGATTAAAGGAATTATGGTCGTTGCATCCTATAATCGCAGATGGGCAACTTCAAATGACATCAAAATTTGAAATCTTGCTAGGCCTACTTTTTAGCTCATCCCATTTTAGCACTCAGTTATCTTCATTAAAGACTCTTGGATCCACCTTTCTGTCAAATGTGCTCTTCATCTGATCATGATGATTGTTTAAATTATGAAAATCTTTGTTTCTCATTTCCTCTAATTTAATCAATTCAGAGAGTATTACCTCCATTGGTTGTTGGTCAATAAAGTCTAATTCCTTAATTAGATTCAAACTAGGTAATTCAACTAAGATAGGAAACTTGGACTCTTTTCCATAAACAAGTGTATAAAGTGAATTATTAGTAGAATTCTTTGATGTGATCATGTCAGTCCATAAGGAAAGCTTCAACTTTCTATGCCACACTCTCGGATTGTCCCCTATAGTCCTCTTTATTATGTGAATCAAATTTTTGTTTGTTGATTCAGCTTGTCCATTACCCTGTGCATAATAATACTAAGATAGATATTATTACTTATAACCCAATCAATTAGTCTTGAACCATAAAGGCCAAAGAATTATCAGAAATTATAGAATCTTATGTACCAAACCTTGCAACCAAGTCTTCATAAAAATTCATAATTGTACTCTCATTTGCATCCTTTAAAGCAACATCTTCTCCTCATTTTGTAAAATAATATGTTGCTATAAAAATGTATTTGTGTCCTGAACTCAATGGGGGATTTATGGGACCAATTAAATCAAGTCCCCATTTCATGAATGGTTTTTCTACTTGGATTGGATCCAAGAATAATGTTTCTAACCTCTATTTATCAACAAATACTACA
Organism: Thuja plicata; assembly: GCA_018584345.1. Classification (NCBI taxonomy): domain Eukaryota; kingdom Viridiplantae; phylum Streptophyta; class Pinopsida; order Cupressales; family Cupressaceae; genus Thuja; species Thuja plicata. Next base: position 2,082,775 of record MU227636.1, on the reverse strand, counting down.
CATTTTAAACATTGTCTTACTTATTTGAAGGCATCTTTGTACAAATTTATCCAATAGTATCCAACTGTCATGATTTTTAATGATGTGGTTCTAGCAATGAAATGAGAACCTAGTGGTCCATTATGAAACTCTTCTTAAATCATGTCAATATGATCTCCCTCAATACATCTTACCAATGCTCCATTATAATCTCTTCTAAATAGAATATCATAAACTATAACACAAGGAATAACATGAAGTCTAAAATAAATTTCTTTCAGAGCTTCTCAAGCCATGTGGGAGCTCACCAGTATTAATATAATAGTGTATTTAAGCTATCCAAGTCATAAATCTTGGTGGTGTAATATTCTTATTTGCATCATCATGAGTTTGTATAGTAGTCTCTTCATGTTGGGAAATGTCATCACCACTTTCAGCAAGTTGTTCACACATTCCCTTGTCTCTTACAAGCTTTGCAACCTTAATTTCGACACTATATTCCATCACATGTGTTATCCATCTAGCTCTTTTGTCATTCAAGTCTTTGTTCAACAAGAACTCTTTCAAACTTGGATGGACAACAATTAAGTGAATTTTACTACTCAAAATCAATGGTTTTCATTTCTTAAGACTTCTAATCAGATCCAGTACATGCTTTTTAAAAAAAATGTACCTTTTCTCATAACCTTCAAAACCTTGGCTAAAAAAAGAAACTGGTTGCTCTTGTCAATCATCATTCTTCTAAACTTGCATTGTTGAAATGTAATCAGAATATCAAAATGCATATGAAGCAAAATATTTACTGAAATTTGTATAAACTAAAGTGGGTGCTGAAGCTAACATTTATTTTACCTCTTCAAAATTATCCTTACCCTCTTTAGTCCAACAACAACTTATGTCCTTCAACATTTTTGTCATTGGCTTTAGCAAAGTTGCAATTTTAGGAATGAATCTTCTAAGAAAATTTATACTCCTGAGAAATATTTGTATGCCTTTCTTATGTGCTCCTAATGGAAAGGAAAGTATGGCACTTACCCATTTAGGATCAATTGTTGTCCCATACTTGGAAACAATGTGTCGAATAAATTTTCCTTCATGAATAGAAAATATGCACTTCTTTGTACTAAAAAAAAAATGTATATTCTCTACATCTCTCAAAAATATTTTATAAATATTTGAAATATTCTAAGTATACCAGTACAAACTTTTTCAATAAGGCCATGAAATGCCATTTCCATTGACTTTTGGAATGTTACACCATCATTTGAAAGACCAAATGGAATTTTCTTGTATGCCATGGTTCCCCATTTTGTAGTAAATGTTGTTGTGTATTGGTATTGTTCTTTGACTAGAATCTGATTATAACCTGAAAACCCCTTTGAAATTGAAAATCTACCAGAACGTGATACAAATTGTAGATTTTTCTCCATTAAGGGCAACAGGTGGTGATCTTTTAGAGATGCTCAATTGAGGCCTCAAAAATAAACACACAATTTTATTTCTCCATTCTTCTTCCTTATAGGCACTAAATTTGAAACCAAAGATGTATGCTTAATGGGAAAAATAATATTACCTTTAATCGTCTTAGTCATTTAAATTTTCATTAAGTGTTCTAACTTGGGATTTAGTGGCCTTTACTTCTACCTAATTAGTTTTCCATTCAATTATATCTCAATAGTATATTGGGCTAGTTGGGGATCAAACCCCTTTAAATCATGGTATTTCCATGCGAAAACATTACTATATTCTTAGCAAAGTGATATAAATTTTTTTTGTTCTTTAGAAGTACTTAGCTTGCTGAGATTTAAGAACTCATCCTTCATAATTTCAACACATTCATAATGATGTTGTTCCACTGATATGCTAGTTCTTCTTTTGTCTAGCCTGATCATCTGAACTAAATATGGATTCAAATGTAACCAGCCCCTTAGGTAGTTTATTTGTGTGTAATTATAAAATCTAATCACCATATTGTTGTTGTAATGCTTCTTGATTTCTACTGTAAAACTTAGCCTCTTCCATAAAAAATTTAATAATTTGCTTATCAAATTCAAAAAATTTCCAATTAACGAACTTATCAGGTACAAAATCTCTTACCTCCACTTTTACATATTGTTTTACCTGCACATTTTTGGCTTCTTTTGGGATGTCAAATTCATCCCAGATGGCTGCCAACTTATCAACATTCTTATTTTGTCCCCTAGGTACTAAAATGATGTTAAAGGCTTTGAATCCTTCATTTAGATCCCCAATTATGTGCTTGTATAGCTTTAAAAATTTCTTATTTTACAATATTCAAGTTACATACCTAATTGACCACCAACTCACTGTCCCAAAATACCTCAAAATTATTGACTTTCCTCTTCCTGGCCCATTCTCAGACATGAACTAGTGCTTCATATTCTATTATATTATTTGTATAGCTGAAATAAAATTTAAAAGAAGAATAATACCTCTCATCTGTAGGATAAATTTACATAGCTCCACCACCTGCACCCACTTTGCTTCATGGACATTTAAAATAAATTTTCCAAACCTCATTTCCTTGATGTTATATTTTATTTTCTTCTCTTTTCATGAGATTTAGAATGATAGAATTTTTTTCTAACATGATATAATTCACTAGACCAGAAAAATCCATTTGACTAAATGGCTAATCAAAATAATTTTCAGCTGCCCATTGATCAAAAATAATATCAAGAATTTATTCTAGTGGTGTATTGGGATCATGGGCTGTAAGCTCATCTTGATCATGACACACTAAATTGCACTCATGGGACTAGGATTACAAGGCTCAATATGATAATTTGCAAAAAATTTAGATTTTATAGTCACTATAGTCCCATAACAGGTCTTGAAGAAAAGGTGTGTCCAATATGATGACATATAACTAGCTATTTTGGTTGTAAATGTAGACCCTATGGCAAGACATATTGTCAATTAGTGCCAAAACACTTAAGACATTCGGAGTCACCCGAGTGATAGTATGACTTGAGTGACAGCTTTGAGGCCGACATAGTATATATTTTCATATATTATTTTGTAATTGGAAGCCGACTTGTAGTGTTGTATATTTGCATATGATATATATATGTAAGACAACTTGTTTTAATCAAGTGTGAATGTTGTAAGTAGCAAGTGGACAATTTTGTAAGATGAATATATGAGAAGAAGACATGTGAAAGTAGATTAACTATGTACAAAAGTATTTTGGACAATAGAGACTTATCTATCACTATCAGGTGATCAATTATATACAAAGGACCATTATCAACAATCACAGTTGCACAGAGCATATCAACTACTGATTCATTCTCACTGGTGGATCAACAAAATCCATTAACAAGGTGGACCTAATAGTCTTTTCTCTAAATCTCTCAACAGAGTTGAACTACATTTTGTATTATAATAAATCCTTTAACAAGGTGGACCTAACAAGTCCTTTGTATTCTCCTAATAGGGTAGACCATCAGAAGTGGTCATTGTAATTCTTAACCAGCTAAAATTATTACTGCATTACTAAATCTTGTGGGTATCATGCCTACCCCAATTTTACTTTCTTTGGAAGGTTTTTGGGTAACCAAATATTGTGTTATGAGTTATGTGTTCTTTACTTTAAGATTTATGCATGTTATCATTCAAGTTAATTGTGGATTAAGTTTTATTGGTTCCTGATTCATCCCCCCTCTCAGTGACTGGGGACACTACATATTTAAAAAAAATTGGTATCAGAGTAGTGGTTCTCTTATCATAAGTTTGACAGCTTGAGAAAAGATCAGAAAGAATGGAAACCTATAGACTGGAGAAATCCATTGAGAATGAGAAGTTAGATCTTAATGTAGCCATGGATTAGGTTAAGAAACTAAAGGTCTCTCTCTCTCTCTCTCTCTCTCTCTCTCTCTCTCTCTCAAATGAAGACAAGAACTAGCAGTACAGTTGAATGAAAAGAACTATATAGGAGAAAGTATTAAGAAATATGCAAAGACAAAATTTCAGAAGAAGCCAATGCAGCCATTGAAGACCTACTTGCAAAGAATCTCAACTTACATGAAGAGACAAAGAAAATGAAAAGAGAACAAGAAATCAATTCAATCAGGATATGTAAAGTCATAGAATAGAAGAACAAAGCAGAAGATGACAAGAATACAACACAAGAAGAGAAAATATTGTTGAGTATAAGGATAGAAGAAAACGAAAAAGAAATCCATCAATTGTTTATTCAGCAAACTAATTAGGTAAATCAACTCAATAATGCAAAAAAAGAAGTTATCAATTTGAGGATAGATAATGATAGACTGTAGACTTAACTCAATACTCAAAAGAAAGAAAATGAGAATGTAACTATTTCACAAACAAGCATAGATCAGAAAATAGAATTCAGACATAATGGACAGATAGTGATATGAAGGAAAGTGCAAAGCTATTAGCAGCTAACCCGAGCACCAGTTTAGTTCACTTCTTAAAAATCAAGTATCTAACAGGACTTCAGGCTGAATTAATGAAATAAGAAGCAAGAAATAGAGACTCCCTCACAGACATACAAATCCTGCTCCTGCCCCACATGGAGATCATGCAAAAATGTATTGCATATGCCAAGACACTCATACGTATTGCGAATGTTGTAAGTAGCAAGTGGAAAGTTTTGTAAGATGAATATATGAGAAGAAGACATGTGAAAGTAGGTTAACTAAGTACAGAAGTATTTTGGACAATAGAGAGTTATCTATCACTATCAGGTGATCAGTTATATACAAAGGACCATTATCAACAATCACAGTTGCACGAAGCATATCAACTACTGATTCATTCTCACAGGTGGATCAACAAAATCCATTAACAAGGTGGACCTAATAGTCCTTTCTCTAAATCTCTCAACAGAGTTGAACTACATTTTGTATTATAATAAATCCTTTAACAAGGTGGACCTAACAATTCCTCTATATGCTCCTAATAGGGTAGACCATCAGAAGTGGTCATTGTAATGCTTAATCAGCTAAAATTATTACTACATTACTAAATCTTGTGGGTATCATGCCTACCCCAGTTTTACTTTCTTTGGAAGGTTTTTGGGTAACCAAATATTGTGTTATGAGTTATGTGTTCTTTACTTTAAGCTTTATGCATGTTATCATTCAAGTTAATTGTGGATTAAGTTTTATTGGTTCCTGATTCATCCCCCCTCTCAGTGACTGGGGACACTACATGTTTAAAAAAAATTGGTATCAGAGTAGTGGTTCTCTTATCATAAGTTTGACAGCTTGAGAAAAGATCAGAAAGAATGGAAACCTATAGACTGGAGAATTCCATTGAGAATGAGAAGTTAGATCTTAATGTAGCCATGGATCAGGTTAAGAAACTAAAGGTCTCTCTCTCTCTCTCACACTGTCTCTCTCTCTCTCTCTCTCTCTCTCTCTCTCTCTCTCTCTCTCTCTCTCTCTCTCTCTCTCTCTCTTAAATGAAGACAAGAACTAGCAGTACAATTGAATGACAAGAACTATATAGGAGAAAGTATTGAAGAAATATGCAAAGACAAAAGTTCAGAAGAAGCCGATGCAGCCATTGAAGACCTACTTGCAAAGAATCTCAACTTACATGAAGAGACAAAGAAAATGAAAAGAGAACAAGAAATCAATTCAATCAGGATATGTAAAGTCGTAGAACAAAAGAACAAAGAAAAAGATGACAAGAATACAACACAAGAAGAGAAAATATTGTTGAGTATAAGGCTAGAAGAAAAAGAAAAAGAAATCCATCACTTGTTTATTCAGCAAACTGATTAGGTAAATCAACTCAATAATGCAAAAAAAGAAGTTATCAATTTGAGGATAGATAATGACAGACTGCAGACTTAACTCAATACTCAAAAGAAAGAAAATGAGAATGTAACTGTTTCACAAACAAGCATAGATCAGAAAATAGAATTCAGACATAATGGACAGATAGTGATATGAAGGAAAGTGCAAAGCTATTAGCATCTAACCCGAGCACCAGTTTAGTTCAATTCTTAAAAATCAAGTATCTAACAGGACTTTAGGCAGAATTAATGAAATAAGAAGCAAGAAATAGAGACTCCTTCACAGACATACAAATCCTGCTCCTACCCCACATGGAGATCATGCAAAAATGTATTGCATATACCAAGACACTCATACATGACAAAAACTTCTCTATTGCTAAAAATATGGTGGAGTTGTCTGGAGAACTTCAAATTGAATTGTAGATATTGAAGACACTACAAGAGAATTGGGACAACACGTTTTCTCAAATTATGAAGGTACATAGTGACTTCCTATCCTACTTTGGGCATTTTATCAAAAACAAGGGGGAAAAGGATATCATTGTATAGTGTACATAGTATTTAGTATATATTATGGAGAAAATATACTTTACAAAATAGTCTTGAAAAATACAAAAATAGAGCAAGTCAAACCCAAGTAGAAGAACAGAGTCAAAACCCGAGTAGTCGGTAAGGGGGATATTTTGACTTAACAGTTGCAGAAATCAATGACGAAGTGTTTTTGTTAGTAATGCCAAATGGGGAGATTGTAGACCCTATGGAAAGACATATTGTCAATTAGTGCCAAAACACTTAAGACATTCTGAGTCACCCGAGTGACAGTATGACCCGAGTGACAATTATGAGGCTGACGTAGTATATATTATTATATATTATTTTGTAATTGGAAGATGACTTGCAGTGTTGTATATTTGCATATGATATATATGTAATCTACAACTTGTTTTAATCAAGTGTGAATGTTGTAAGTAGGAAGTGGAAATTTTTGTAAGATGAATATATGAGAAGAAGACATGTGAAAGTAGATTAACTAGGTACAAAAGTATTTTTGACAGTAGAGACTTATCTATCACTATCAAGTGATCAATTATATTCAAAGGATCATAATCAAAAATCACAGTTGTAGAGAGCAGATCAACTACTGATTCATTCTCACATGTGGATCAGAAAAATCCTTTAACAAGGTGGACCTAACAGCCCTTTCTCTAAATCTCTCAATAGAGTTGCACTACATTTTGTATTGTAGTAAATCCTTTATCAAGGTGGACCTAACAAGTCCTTTGTATACTCCTAACATGGCAGACCATCAGAAGTGGTCATTGTAAGCCTTAACTAGCTAAATTTATTATTGCAGTACTAAATCTTTTGGGTATCATCCCTACCCCAGTTTTACTTTCATTGGAAGGTTTTTGTGTAACCAAATATTGTGTTATGAGTTATGTGTTCTTTACTTTCAGTTCTATGCATGTTATCATTCAAGTTAATTTTGGATTAAGTTTTATTGGTTCCTGATTCACCCCCCCGCCCCCCCTCAATCACTGGGCACACTATATATTTCCAACAGTAAATATTTTCTAGGGCATATGCCAAAATATGGTGGTAAATCTATTACATAAACATCTTGAGGAATTGAAAATTTTGGGCAACCATGCAACGTTAAGCCCAAATTTTTCATAACTCCAAATGTATTAAGGGATGACCCATCAAATTGAACACCCTTCTCAACTAGTTTATATTTCAACCCAAGCTTATCAACTAACTATTGAGGCATTATGAAGATGCTAGCTCAAGAATCTATCATATAATTATGTAATAATAAATCACCAATAATCACTAAGAACAAAAATCAAGAAGAAGAAATGGATAAAAGATTGCTGGAGAAGTTGGAACTTAGAATTAATGCACTGGTTAACTTCTGCCAGCGTACGACAGAAAGTCGCATTCAAAGTATTGAAAATACTCTCAGCTGTATGATGAAGAATAACTATGAAGGCATGAAGGTGACAGATAGAAACTTAAGGGTGCTTCTCTTGGGGCTAGATGGGAACACTACTCCCATTACAATGGACAATGAAACTTCTATTGATGCAAACATTGATAGACCAGGAACTTGTACTCGGGCGAGTGCCAAAAAGGTGAAATTGGGTAGCTCAAAGGAAATTAAAGATCTCAAAGAGGCCATTGAAAAGTATAAAAATGTGATGGCTGACTATGCTGAGATGGTGGAAAAATAGAACTAATTGTGCTTTGTGGCTGGTTTTCTTTTTGTCTGGGTTTCATCTTTTTGCTGGTTGTAATGCTGGAGGGTTCTTATTGTTTCTATCTTTTACCCCCATCTATTGCTTTTTGCTGTATGTTTCACTTTTTGTAGTGTTGTATCCTACTTATCTTTAGTTTATTTTGTACAGGGTTACTGTTCCCTTCAAAAACTATTCAAACCTCAATAAAAAATAAATCATCAATAATCAACGTCACATAAAATGGCAGTGACTTTACCTCTTCTTTCTATTTATTATTCTTGGGTTAAGAATCACCAGCCATTAAGACTTTATCCCTTTTAGATGGCTATTTCATAGATGAAATTTCAGCTATTGCCTTCCTCATATTCTCTTTCTGACCAGGTAACTGCAAAGCGTCTATCCAGGATATAGTACAAGTAATATTTTTCATCTGGTCAACAATATTAAATTATGAGAAGCTAACCTTTTGTTATTCGTTTGATGGTAATACTTCACCCCATGGAAGAATTTGCACACCTTTTTCTTGTGGGTTTGAACTTTGTTCTTGTGTACCGGTAAAACTAGGCTTTTGGACCATATTATCTTGTTGTTTTCCTTTTTCAATCTACTCATGTGCTTCAATGGCCCTCTTTTTTGACATCGTATTGTCTAAAATAGGTTCATAAGTCTGAAAAAAATTATGCACCCTCCATATAGATCATCAGACTGGTCTTGGGCTTAGTTTTTTCATGATGCTCCTAAGACCCTTGTGATAATTCCACATAAGAATGTGTGGTTTTCTAAATTTTAATAATCTTATTTTGTAGTTCTTGTGGACAATCAGTACAAAAGTGTTGTTGACTACACATATTGTACCATTCGTGATCTTGAGAAACATTAGCTTTAATAGGTACCAACTCACTTCAAACACTTGGGATATTCATATTAGAAGGTTGGTTTGTCTTTTGGTTATAAAACCTACCTTGTTCTTGATATACTCCTTGGTAGCTAGGTCTTTGTTGATATAGTACATGGTAAGGACTACTACATTGATTCTGCTATTTCAAATTAACCACCTCATTCCCCAAGTTCTAAAATATCTTTTCTAACCTCTCATTTCACTCTATCATGGCCTTAAACTCATTAGATTGGTTTAAGGAAACATCTCCTTGCAGTGCTACTTGACTATTAAAGACTAGAAATACCAGGATTGGAGCCACAATTGGTGGAATAACAGGTACAGTTGGTTGTATATCAGAAAAAATGGGCATTCAAATCCTTTGACCTAGTTTACCAACTTTTTTTACACTCTTATCAGCTCATATGACAATGTCAAAAGATATTGGTAATGATCTTCCTCCCATGGAATGAATTTGAACATAAATATGAGTATTTAATGCCTTCAAATAGACAAAAAAGGCATAGTCATTAGATGGCTTAACTGGGAGAGGTATTCCATTCCAAGTTTTACTGAATCTGTAATTGAAATTAGCAATCTTCTCATTTGGATCCCTTTTAATCATTGTTAATTGTTCAACTAGACATTAATTATTAGACTTATCCTCAAAATTTCAGTTTAATTGCTCCCCCAATTCATTCCAAGTAGAGATAGAATTCGCAAGTAACTCCTTGAACCACTATAAGTCCTTCTCTTTAAAAGAGGCTTCCAAAAGCTTTAATGCAACATCTTGATGAGTCACCCAATGTAACCCACATAGAGAAGCATCATCTATTATATCCGCAATAGATGAAACATGGTCCTCACTTGACAAATATGCAAAAATTTTTAGTACAAGTCCTAGAATGTCATGATGTTGTTTAATGTTAAGCGGATGACCCAAATTGAAAGCAACAAAAGGTTGATTATTGGCTATTTAAGCTAGTACTTGTGAAACTTTATTTATAATACGTTGTTGTAATTGACTAATTTCTAGTATAAAAATTGCAGATGCTGGTAACAAATTTATATCACCTAGTAACTCTAAACCAGATGTACTAGGAACCCTAAAACTTCTTGGAAATAAAAAAATCCTCTAGTGTTTGATTAGATAAGCTAGATTATAAATCTCAAGGATTGGATTCCCAAAAGATCTTACAGTAATTTCTATATCAGGTTTAGATATTTTTCCACATCTATTTGCCAACATATCTCCTCATCTCACTTCTCTACCTCTTGATCTTATGGGAGGAAGCTCTTGATAAGAAAATCTATCCCTATTTTGTCATTTTTGAACTTTTCTCATAAGCTGCAATACTCTATACACAAAGAAACAAAACTTTCAGAGTCGCCAGGTGCTAAAAATAATGCCTTCAAAAGGGTTTAAAATATTATATTCACACCTAAATAATTATAACTATATAGATTGGAAGAATTGAAAATCAACTCTAAGTCCCACAGGGCATGCCAAAAACTATTTTCAGGAGCTTTGCACTCGAAATACTAAGTATGAGACCTAGAAACCCTATAAAACATGGAAAGACCTTTAGGTATGTACCTTAATGAAGACTAATCTCTAGATTGTGGGCCAACTTCCCCTACTAATCACCTAAATCTATCTTTTCTAGGAAAATAAATAGAAAGGTATATCAAAACTAAAATCTATGTCGAACAGGGTGATTCACCAAAATGTGTTTTAAAATCTCTCTAATAAATTTTAAACCCACAATGATCTTGAAATAGCTATTTTAAATCACAACTCAAAATCACAACCAATTCTGAAAAATGATTATGTTGCAACTCCTCAGGAAGGGATGCCAATATCCACAAACTTGGTTATTGAAACTTGGTAACACAATATGCAAATATATGATAATAACATGTAAAATATTGCATACTGAAAGTAAATGATTAGAAGGTTTTGCCAAAACTAGAGATATCAACTCAATTCCATAAACCCAACACAAGAACATCAAAAGAAGAGAAGGATCAATTTTTACTATGTTAATATTAAAGGGATCTGTTGCTACAAGAATCTGAAAAAATAAATGATCTACAATTAATATTGTCTTCTTTTGCAATTTTCAAAAACAAACAAGGAGAAAGAATCACCTAAAAGAAATACAAACTAAAGCCTTATAGAAAGGCTTTGCATCAACTCCAAAGCTAACTATATGAAGAATTGATATGATCTAAATTGTAACTAAATTGTGACTCTACCTTGAACTGAAGATTACTTTTTCATCTACTCCAATCTTTAAAATATTTGACGAGGTTAGATGGAAGCAAATCCCTTAAAAAGGGGTGGGGGGAATGGAGGATCATGAAGATAACTACTTCAAAGAGTTTGTTTGGAATAATGCAATGATGAATGGCCTTGAAATGACATTGAACTACCATATAACTAACAAATCATCCCATTAACTTCTCCATGACATCTGTGACCTCCATGTGACACCATCTAATTTTCTCACACATCCACATTACCACCCACTTTGCACTTGTTTGTCTTGATATCCCGTAACCTAATGACTAGCTACTCACGGTTTAATATCCAACTATCCACATTTTTCACTATCAATCAATAACCTCACAAAATGATGACTTTCATTACTCTCTAGCTCTCTAACTATTACTATTGGCTTCCTTACACCATTTTTTGGAATTTTGGGAATCTCCTTCCTGTGCTTCCATTCTTGATCACTTTTCATAAGTTTGGGAATCGCCTTCATGTACTTATATTCTAGATCACTTTGAAATTTTGAACTTTTAGGAATTGCACCTCAATGCTTCCATTCTTGATCACTTTTAACACTTTGAACTTAAATTTACAACAATATTGGGAATTCATCTTCCATCTAAACCCATGATCTTAAGCCCCTTCTCCCCATCTCATGGCTTCTTTAACTAAAATATTTCCAACCTTATGACCCAATGACTAACTGTTACTCTCCAACTCATGGCTTGATCTCTTAGCTGCCAGCAAACCTAGAAACCTAGTGAATAACAACCACTCTAAATCTTACAAGTGTTAACACTGACGACCATATTACCTCATGATTTAGAGACAACCATCATCAGTATCCAGCTAGTTCATCTCTTAACCGCCTGCTAACCTCATGACCTCATGACAACCACCATCGCTATCTCACATCTTGATCTTTTAACAACCTGCTAACCTCATGACCTGGATACTAACACCCACTCTCTAGCTCATGAGTGTTAATGATGACCATCCTCTTACCTCATGGTCCAGCAGCAACTGTCGTCACTAGCTGACATATGCCTTTATTACACATCACGTGTCAGAGTTTGGTTTGTTTCTAATTCACCATATCATCATCTAGTCACCATGCCAAGTTCCTACAGCCCATAAAATATTTAATTTTGTCTTGTCTACATCAGTGTCTGACTTGCCCAACCATATACCTTGCACATGTGTAAGTGAACCAAAAGTGATTTTTTTTGGTTACTAGTTAAGTGAGAGCCAACATTTAAAAAATATTGAACCAAAATCCATAGGGATAATGTAGGAGAAATCCCTTCTATGAAGTCTTACTTTGTTGTTATGACAATACTCGCGTGTGATTTCACTCTCTGTTTGATCTTTTGCTAAACCAAGAAAACTGAATTACATTGTATGATTGATTCTCTGATATCATATGAAACTGAGATATTTTTAGCCTCTTGAACCAAACTGTAAGGTTTCACTACAAAACACAATGTCCCTACAACATTTTATAACTTTATCTTTAACTACTCCAAGCTGATATCCTTTTGAACTGAAAGGTTTCATGAGATGGTGTCATGTCCCTTCGACCATTTAAAAAAAAAAATTGTCATTTTGTCTTCAATGTTCATGTACCTATACCTGTACATGGAGCAAAAACATTAGCAAGAACAATTTTTTATTTCCTTTTTTGTTCCTTTTCTCTTTTTCTACACATGTTATCCAAGCTCTGCCAATTTGAGCTGGATGCAAAAATTGGTAACAGGTGGTTTGCGTTTGGAATTTTGGACCCTTGTTGTGAAGTCAAGTTTTATGATTGCTAATTAATAAGTGGTACAAAGTGTCCTTTTGATATGCTAGCAATAAATTATATATGGTATATAAAGTAGATTTGTGACTATAGATGAGATGCACCTGTGTGTGTGTGTGTGTGTGTGTGTGTGTGTGTGTGTGTGTGTGTGTGTGTGTGTGTGTGTGTGTGTGTGTGTGTGTGNCGTGTGTGTGTGTGTGTGTGTGTGTGTGTGTGTGTGTGTGTGTGTGTGTGTGTGTGTGTGTGTGTGTGTGTGTGTGTGCGCATGTGTGTGTGTGTGCACATGTGTGTGTGTCTGTGTGTGCATGTGTGCGTGTGTGCGCGTGTGTGTTTTGTATTATAAGATTGAATTTAACTATCAATAAGCATTAGTATAGAAATATAAATATATAAATATGTTGTTGGTGTTTATTTAATCTAATAGATATTTTGTGTGGTAAGTAATTTCAATTAGTAAATTATTGATGAAGGTTTTTACTTAAATGAATAAATTCATAATAAAATAAATTTTTAATAGTTGAAGGCTTTTAGGAGTAAATAAAATATTTAATAAATACTTTAACTAATAGACTAATTAAAATGCAATAGTTAGAGACAGTTTGGGAAGTTGGTAATACCCGTCAACTACCTCCATGAATGATACAAATGAGAAAGAAATTTTTTTTAAAGGGAGAACAGAAAAGTGGAGGAGAGAAGAAAAATCATTGGGAGGAAGAGAAATATTTTTGTGTCCTCTATTATGGTTTTGGGAGTCATTTGGGTGCATTTTACTTGAAATTATTTGATTTTGAGAAGGGCATATTTATTGAAAATTTGCATGAAGCATTCAGAGTAAGGCTTGTGGTTGGGGGTGTCTCAAAGGGAGGAATGTGTACTTGCTGGAGTGATCAAGGCTTGGTTGCAAAGATTTCTCCATAGGACTTCAGGTAGGATCTATTCCTAGAAGAGAATTCCCATTGATAAGAAATAATTGATGTGTATGTTTTATTATTGTATTCTATCCCCTGTGAGCCATATGTTAAATAAATGGTAGAAATATTTTGAATAACTTGAATAATTTTTTTGATTCAGTTAATTCAAAATCCCAACTTTAAGGAAAGTAAACAAATTTGATTTCCCCTTCTTCTCATGTCAAAAATAAATAACTATATTGAAAAGAAAATTAAATTAAATTTTAAATTAAATTAAATTGTATTAAAACTTTTATAAAAGATGCTATTCAAACTTATATAATTTTTTTGTATATTTATATAACATTTTTGAAAAAGAAAAAGGAAGCTACAAGGTAGAACTTAAAAGACATTTTTTAAATTTATTATAAAGTTTTTTTTTTTTGTTTTTTTTGGAAACTTAGGTTTATATATAAGTTAGATGATATTTTTCTTTATAAAAAAAAATGTTTAAAATCTATATATGATTTTACGAGGTGGGACACCACCCCCACCCTACAACACCCTATTAGTGTTCCTAAAATCTTGGGTGGTTTTTCTCTTGATTATTTTTTTTATGTATTGTTTTGTATTAAATTTTTATAAATTGTTTTGATTGAGAAGAATTTTGTGTCTTATTTTTAAAAAAAATTGCGAGGGAATTTTGGTAATTTGATGTGAATAACTAGATAGATATTTACGAGAGTCATCATCTAAAGGATTAAGATATAGTACAATTAATTCATGTTCAAGTCCTTTTGAATGTTGGGGAAACCCAACAAGGATGTCACACACACACACACACACACACATATATATATATATATATATATATATATATATATATATATATATATATGATTTAAGTAAATGTTATTATAATTTGAAATTACTTTTTAATTAATAATTGTTTTATTTGTGGTTAAGTTTAAATAGTTAAAATTTAATTTGTATTTAATTAAATATTTTTATTAGTTAAAATGGAATATATTTTTCCCATTCTTTTGACCTGAGGTTGATTTATTTGTGTGTTGCCATAATTGTTCCCAATGGCTCTAATTTTGATGTGCAGTCTTATTTAGTGCGTCGTGAGTGTCAGGTTACTAGCTAGGTTGTCCAATGGTCTTGGAACAATATATGCTCCCTAGAACTTAACCAAATTTATTACACTAAGACAAATTTGTATATATTGTATTATGGATCTCCTATATGCTTATGATGCTTTTGTGTCGATAAGGGAGCCTAAGTACACTAGGTAAGTGGCTCAAAGTGAGGGGTTGGGGCCCTAAATGGCTGCTAGGATAACGCACTATTGAGTTATCTTCATCAAGTGATAATATTAAAAAAAATTATTGGGATGGAGAGATTCACTTTTAAAAGATTAATTTGATGCCTCGCCCTTGCCACTAGTGCTATTACAGACTAGGGATGTGGTGGAGACGGTGCCATAGTGATGGTACAATAGAGAAACCTTGTCTCCATGAAAGGCGTTGTATTCTGCATGTTCCTACTTGGGGGCAGGGAAGGATAGTACCTAGGTAACCCAAGGGGTGAGGGCTATGTCATGACACTCGCCTATCTTGTACCTTAGAATCCCTACCTGTGTGATTATGCATCTAGTGGTTCTTGTTGTCTTCTTGTGAGTACAGTTGTGTTATGTTTGGGGAAAGATTAATGTCAGTATAGAAGTGTCCTAGTCCAAACTACCTTCTTGCATCAACCATGGTTTCTATCTCCTAGTATGGGTGAGTGGACCCTTTTAGATTAACATGGTTGGGTGGTTAAATATTTATTTATCGAGATATTCTTCATGATTCTTGGATCATCAATGTTCATGCTTTCTTCAGATCTACAAATGAAGACTTTCTATTGTACCAAATCATTTGTATTTAACATAATATTCATGTAAATTGTAAACTCTTGAAAGGAGATAAATGTAATTGATTTAATATTTTATTTCAATTTATGTAAAATGGAAGAGTAGCTTCATGAGAAAAGAAAAGGGGAAAAACATTTTTATTTATGTAATGTTTTATACTTTGTTGTAAGGAAACTATTTATGTCCTTAATGCTCATAATATCTTTTTATGTATGCATTTGACAATGCATCCTAATTCATTAATTATATATGATTATCAAATAAAAGGAAAGTTAATTATCAATTCAATGATTATTGGGTACATGAATTATAAAGGTTAATCTCTTAGTGAAATGACTAATGTGTAAATGGATGAGTTTGATATTACTTTTCTTATTTACAAGTAATTCAATGTGTTAATAAATTTATCTTTCGTAAGTGGATGCGTTAGAAGAAGTAACATATGCACTAGAAGGAACACTTATTAAAATCAATGTAAATGAATTTAGGTTTATGCAATGTAGAAACATCTCCCTAAATGAACTAATTGGTGTTGTTAAGCAAGAATGTTAGGGAACTTGGGGAGGACATAGCAACCTTAATTACTTTACATGATTATTTCTCACTTCCACAAATAATGAAAAGTAAACTATGATGTTTAAAAAAAAAAATTTCCTTGAAACTTTAGTGTTTAGAAGCTTCTCCTTCCAGGTTCCCTTGTGGGCTATTACATCGGGTAACAAAGCTCTAGGTTTCCACATTGGAACCTTGGGAATTATCTTGATCATTTTTCATAAAATTTGGGGATGGTTATGAATGTTGGTTGATGTCAAAACTTATAATGTAAACCTTTAATTAACTGTAGGGACCTAATTATGTTTTTTTCTACTTCTTGGATGCCTAATTTGAATTGAAATAGAAAAAAGGGAACTGCCCAAAATTCTGCCCTTATATTTCATCAAGAGAGCTTCCATGATGATCATGAGGAGAAAACATTTTAGGAAGAGAGTCAACATGGGGAATCTGTGGGATCCTAATTATGGGAACTTTTACAATAGGTTTTGTGGAGACTTGTTGTAGGGAAGGATAGGGGTAACCGAGATGAGTCTCACCACTCCCATCATGAGGAAATAGAAAGCGATAGGAGTCCTTGGAGAAGGGGCCAAAATTCTTAGGAGGACTCTTTTCTTGCACATCATATGAGTGACCTTCTTAGAGACAAACCTTCTACCTTTATAGTAACCAAGGGTCATTCCTCCATAGCAATATGGATACTTGATTTAGAATAATTCTTTACTATGCACCCCTATGATAGTAACACTAAAGAAAGGTGCACAATTATACACTTGAGGGATTATGCCTCCACTTGGTTGGAAATAGAAATATATAAACCTCAATTAGATATAGCCACTTTGTCTTGGGAACTTTTCTTGGAGATCTTTAGGGATAAATTTCTATTTGATCATTGGAGGTATAGTAGAGCTGAGGAATTTTACAATCTTAAACATATGACAATCTTAGCCTCTATTCAGGATATAAGAATGATGAACCTAGTCTCACCCAATACTTTCTTAGAGGCCTCAATAGCCACCTAGTAGGAGAAGTAAGAGCCTTTGAGCCATAGAAAATTAAGGATGAAACCATAAAAGATCTTGTTGTGAAACATAATGCAACTTTGGGTTTAGGTGGTTAGATTTTTAGTTCAAGTGGAAATGCCCTTCAATCTGCATCAACATATAGAGGTAAATAGTCCTATGGAGCATCGGGCTCCAAGTATCACAATTAATCAACCAAGGGTGGTCTAAAACACCAAAAGAATAAATTTTAGAATAATAGTAATGGTGGATTTGTGTCAGCTGACACGCATAATTGGTAGTACAAAAAGCATTATCAAAATCATCAACTGACTTAGAGTGTATCCAGGAAATTCATTCCAAGAAATTATCAACAAGCTAACACCCTTTCTTTAGGGAGATATTTTTTAGGAATATATGATTCTTCTGTTGTGGGCATATTGCAAGAAATTTCCCTAAAAAATTAGTTCCAACATCTAGTTATAGGAAAGCCACTTTAGAACCTATAGCTAGTGATGCAGGTAGATCCCATAGATTTTTCCATATTAAATTAGAGGTAGGAAGAATATTGGGGCATAGTCATGGAGACCACATGTTTGTTAGAGGGTGTTCGTCTATTGAGACAAGGGGTGAATTAGACAAAATCAAACTTAAATACTTAAAACTTAGATCACTAATTCACTTGGTAGAACTAAATATAGTAATGAATAACTCACCAAATAACTTAATAATATCAATAACCATACATCTCATAATATGAAAATCCTTCATTTAAACTTAATTAACACCACATTTAATGAGAAAACCTAATATGGGGAAAACCTTTGTGGGAATTGTGACCCACAATAAAAAATGTACCCTTTTGAAGTACGTCTAATTAAAAAATTATCTCATTAAAGATTACAAACACATTTTATAGATGTGACCCTATCAAGGGATTTACCTCAGATCTGTTAAGATCTTCACCCTATTAGAAGTTGCCTTGTTAGAGGTCTCAAAACACTCTTTTGGAATGTCACCTATTTCTATGATTTACAAATAGGACTATTGAATCCACTCAGTTAAGAGATTTATCTATGTTACAAATGCTAAGAAGGAACAATAAATCTTTGATCTATAACTATAGAAACAACCTTTTCTTGGGTCAGATCCTTTATTCTCACATGAATACTAGCATCATATACTCCATCTGTCTCTTCTCTAGACTGTATATTTTTCTCTTTCTGCTTCTCTATTCTTCTTAGAACTTCTTTTCTTCAACTTATTCTTTTTCTCAATTCAAATCACAAGAATTATCCTTTCTCATTAGCTATCATCCTTTATATAGATAAAAAAATTTATCTTAATCTCCTTGCTTAGGTTTTCCATCATTTGTGATTAGTCATTTGATCATCTTCTTCTCAAATCTCAAATCGAAAAACTGTTTAAATTTTACCTCGTAACTTGAACTTTTTTGAGACTCTAATAATTAGGTTTAACCACTTAATATTTACCTTAGATCTTCTTATTGTATTTTATTTCTCGTAGATATTCTAACAAACTTCCTTTAATTATTATCAACATCCAGATCATCATAACTTCATATTAAATTCAATCTTATTATAATTCTCAGTCAATATCATGTACTCAGTAACTTGCTTTACAACTCAAAAAATAAATTTATTTAGTAGTTGGTGCCTAACTCATTTTTGGTGCTCGATAATTGAAACTGACTAACACAACTCTATACCGACTGACTCTCTCTAGTTGTGTAGAGTAACTCTTTTTAGTCATAACTTAACTCTTTGCAATCTCTGACTTAATCAACAAAATATACTGACTTGATAACATCAAATATATTCTAACAAACAAGAATATCAAGATTACTTCATCATTATATGATATGTATTTTTCACCCATTTAATTGTTCCTTCTTATGATATGGTAACTTAATATAAATTAGTAATCAATTGCTTGACATCAATGACAAAATAAAAACTAATCTAACTATTTCTACAAACATGTATACCTATTATCACTCAGTCTTGATCATCTCCATCTATTGATTAATAATCTCCCTCTTTGGAATTCATGGAAACACTATAGTATTACTATAACAATTGATGATGGAAATTCTCAATATTGTCAACCTTTGTCATTACTCCCTCTGAGTTGATAGTTCTATTTCTGATCATCAAATTATTCTCCCTCTTGGATAAATCTTCTGATACTGTAGCATATATTCTTATTCTCCTTCATGAGTAAATAGTATCAATTCATTCTCTTCCTCTCTCATCAATGTCTCCCTTATGGATAAATGTCATCAATTCATTCTCTCCCTCTATGACAGTAGTGGATTATACCTTACATCTACAAATATTCATTGCATACAAAAATATCCACACAACTCCTGATACCGTAGCATATATCTTGATTCCCATTCATGAGTAAATAGTATCAATTCATTCTCTTCCTCTCTCATTAATATCTCCCTTATGGATAAATGCCACCAATTCATTCTCTCCCCGTATGACAAAAATGCCAAAAATTCATACTCCTGAAAACATATTTCAGAAGTGGATTATACCTTACATGTACAAATATTCATTGCATAAAGAAATCTCCACACAACATCAGAAATCACCTAAAGTGTGTCATACTAACATCAATTCAAGATTAGATATTGTAATAAAGTATATAATTGATGTAGCATGCCTCATTCTCCTTAGTGAATATTGAATACGGGAAGAACCCCTAGTTTACCTCTGAGATA
Organism: Thuja plicata; assembly: GCA_018584345.1. NCBI lineage: Eukaryota > Viridiplantae > Streptophyta > Pinopsida > Cupressales > Cupressaceae > Thuja > Thuja plicata. The sequence continues at coordinate 2,062,690 of MU227636.1, read as the reverse complement.
CTTGAAAGCATATTTAGGTAGTGGCTTTGTAAGGATATCAACCAATTGTTCCTTTGAATTCACATATTCCAATACCACATTTTTCTCTTGAACTTGTTCTCTCAAGTAGTGATACTTGATAGAAATGCGCTTGGCCTTTGAATTCATAATCAGGTTCTTTGATATATTGATAGCACTTGTGTTGTCACAAAACATAGTTATAGGATGTGATATAATCTCTTGTATACCTTCAATTAGTTGTTTGATCCAAACAATGTTCGCAAACTTCATGGCAACAACAACATATTTTGCCTTGGTAGTAGACTGTGAAATGAAACTCTACTTCTTTCTTAGCCATGTGACCAATCTTTCACCTAGAATGAATTCTCCTCCACAAGTACTTTTTCTATCATCAATATTTCAATTCCAATTTGCATTAGTATAGAATTAAAGATAAAAATTACCTCCTTTCTTGTATAATAAAAAAAAATATTGAGTTCCTTTCACATATCTAAATATTCTCTTAACTACATACATATGTGTTTCCTTAGGATTAGAAGAAAATCTTGCAACAATCCCAATGTGTGCTATATCAGGTCTGTTGTGAACAACATACTGCAATTTACCAATCATGGATTGGTAAAGAGTATTTTACACCTCTTTTTTCTCATCTTCTTTTGACTATTTACATCTTGTGACCATCGGTGTTCCAACAGGCTTGAATCTTCCCTAGAATTTTTTTTGAGGATCTCTGTGATATACTTAGCTTGTGTAATATAGATCCCTTCTTGGTGCAGGAGCACCTATTATTTGGATGTCTCAAGGAGAATTTAATATTTCACATTTTATATAATATGGTTTCATTATTATGTAATGTCCTAAATAATATTTGGAATCCATTCAAACCATTTTGTAA
>MU227636.1:1984008-2044039 GCA_018584345.1 Thuja plicata | reverse complement strand
AGCCTAGAACCTGGAGGTTTCATCTCAGTTAGCATAGGTCCCACAACCTGGAGATGATTCCCTTGTTATACTGGATTATCAAGACCAAGAGAGCTTGAGATCAAAGGCGCAAATTCAGTGTATAACAGTAACTTAATATAAATCAGTAATCAATTGCTTGACATCAATGAAAAAATAATAATTGATCTAATAATTTCTACAAACATGTATACCTATTATGACTCGGTCATCATCATCTCTATCAATTTATTAATATGGGGTATCTCTACTACTATTTTATTTGAATCAGGAGCAACTGATTATTTTATTTCTCTATCTTTAGTTGAGCAATGTGGGCTGGAGATAGATAGGTAGAAAGTTAGGTGGTAGGTAAAACTATCCTCTGGGGCTGAGGTGGCCAAAAATTCTTGTTTTCATAGTTGTAAGTTGGGTCTAGGACCCTTCAGCACTACAGTATACCTCGGATTCATTCCTTTCAGTTCATAGGGTGTAGTACTCATGATGGATTGGCTTGATGCCCATTGAGACACCATTGATTGTAGAAGGAAGACTATCGAATGCGTTGTTGATTTGGGGGAAAAAAGATAGATTGTTGTGGTCCAGTGACCCATCTCCCTTTGTATGATTTTTTCAATGCAGCTTCGACAGTGCCTGTGCAAGGTTTGTTAGCTATTTGGAGTTTTTTTTAATGATCTAGTTGTGGGAGAAAGAATTAATGTGTTACTCAATCACCCCCTTTTGCAATATTTTGTAACTGTAATTACTAAGGAGATACCTGGGATGCCTCCTAAAAGGGATAATGATTTCTAAATTGATTTTTTTCTAGGAGTAGAACCTATCTCAAAGACTCCATACTGCATGACCACTCAAGAATTAAGTGAGGTTAAACTATTGTTGGAGGAAGTTTTGGAGAAAGGGTAAAGATTATTCTTAAGAATCAGTACCCTTCACCTAATATTAATGAATGTTCTTATTAGTTGAAAGGGGAAAGAGTATTCTCTAATATTGTTCTTAAGTTAGGGTATCATTAGCTAAGGATTCATGAGGAAGATATTCACTGCACAACCTTCCATACTCACTATAGGCATTATGAGTTTACTATAGTACCTTTTGGACTAACAAATGCTCCAGTGGTATTCACAAGTTTAATGAATGGGGTGTTTAGAACTTATTTGGATATATTTTTTATTATTTTCCTATATGACATACTTTTATATTATAAGACTATTGAGGAGCATGAGAAACATCTTCAGAAAGTGCTACAGTGTTTGAGAGAAGAAAACAACTATATGCAAACTTAGATAAGTGTGTGTTTTTTCAAACAAAAGTAAAATATATTGGCCATCTAATCTCTAGGGAAGGTATTGCAGTTGATCCTAAAAAGATACATGCTATAGTAGAAACCTTCACACCCTCTAATATGTATGAGGTTTGCAGTTTCATGGGCTTGGAAGGGTACTATAGACAACTTGTCAAGTATTTCTTTAGGATACCTCACCCAATCACTTCCTTATAAAGGAAATGGAACAATTTTTTTGGACAGAAAAGAGTGAGGCGACATTCCAATGTCTGATAGAAGAGAAGACCAGTAATTCAATTTTAAAAGTTTTTGATGCATTAGGCAACTTTGTAGTATGCACAGATGTGTCTCTAAAAGGGATTATGGTAGTTATGATGTAGGATGGCCAAGTTATTGCTTATGAATCCTAGAAACTTAAGGACCATGAGCTTAACTACCCTACCCATGATGTTGAGTTAGCAGTAGTTATCCATTCTTTCATTTGATTGACAAAATTTTTGTTGGGTCATAGTTTCAAACCTCATATAGATCATCATAGACTTCAGTATGTCACTATGCAACCTAATCTCAATACAAGACAACGCAGGTGGATGGAGTTCTTATGCGAGCATGATTTTGATGATAGGTGCATTATGGGGAAATAAAATGTTGTGGCCGATGCTTTGAGTAGATTTAGGAATGTATTGTCATCACTTTCACTCAGTGTAACTTTGAGAAGTCCTATTCTTGAGGCATTTACTTAAGATTCACGGTATTAGGAGGTGAAGGTAGATTTGGAGTCAGGGAGGCCCTTAGGGGGATGTTTCTCTAGGTATTCTTTAGATTTTGATAGTTTCTTGTGACAACAAGACTGTATCTATGTTCCACTTTTTGGAGATCTACATACAATTATTTTTCTTGAATCTAACCAGGTAGCATACTCTTCACATCCCAGAGTAAAGAAGGTGTATGATAACTAGTGATAGTTATACCATTGGTCACGAATAATGAGGGATATATAATATTTTGTGTCCAGGTGTTTAGAGTGTTAGAGGGTTAAGGTTTAACATCATCACTCGGTTGATTTATTACAACCTCATCTCATTTTAGAGTTGAAGTGGGAAATTATCTCTGTAGATTTTATAATGGGACTTCCTATCAACCTATAGAGACATGATGCTATCATGATTACAATTGATAGATTGACCAAGGTATCCCATTTCTCTCATATAAGATCCTAATATATAGCAACATTAGTGGCCAAAATATTTATGAAGCATATTGTTAGACTTAATGGTAATCTTCTATAGATTATATCTTATCGGGATCTAGTATTCACTTCTATGCTTTGGACTTCCCTACAACATGCTCTAGATGTTTGACTAAATTTATAATAACTAAGAGGGGGGGCTCAATCACTTATCCATAGGTCTAGATGTACCAATTGAAACCTTACAACACTTTAAGAAATTCAGGTCTACGCGACAAGAATAGTATAAATCAACAACATAAATATGTAGTTTACTGTTCAAATGTATTCAGCTTGTAGAAATTTAACAGTAAAACACAACAGAAAAATTCACACAAGTTGACACGAATATTTAACGTGGAAACCCAATTTGGGAAAAACCACTAGTAACATGCTAGAAAATTTTTACTCTTCTTAAGTGAGCTCTGCTAGGAGCCAACCCTGTTAAAGGTTACAAAACACATTTCTAAATGGGCCTTGGTTAAAGGATTTAATCTCCCTATCAGGAGTGTCCTTGTTAGAGGACTTGGAACATTCCACCTGAATTTCACCTTGCTCAAAGGATTTATACAATGACTATTAGGTCAACCTAGTTAAAGGATTTTAACTGATATAATTGTTAGAAAGTAATCAGTAGGTGTGATCTGATACATACTGTTAATCCCTAAGTTTTTTTGATGATTAGTGACCTACACTTAGTCATTTACTTAGCCAGCTTTAGTTGGTTATCACTGTGGCTGAGCTAAAACTATTCAAGGTCGAGCATCATTGCTGAGCAGGAATACAGGTGCCAAGTTACATCATGCTGAGCTGAGTAGAATACTTAAGTGCCGAATGACAGAGATTTTAAGTGCTGAGCATGATAGTTTTTTCATACATGTCAGGATTGATTCAAACATTGAGGTAAAATGTTTAGGCTGACTTGTATGAGCTTTGGGATGACATATGTATGCATTTAATATTTATCTATGGAGTTATTTAAACAATTAATTGTTTTATCCTATGCATGACATGGAGCCAATCAAAAAATTGGAATGCCTTGGAGGCATAAATATTAGATCTGTAAAGATATATAAGATTGCTTCTAACCCTATCATTATGAGAGATATACAAAGAGAGAAGGGTTGTGTGTTCATGAGAGATGAACAGTGATTTATTTTGAGAAGAAGCCTAGATCAAGCAAAATGACAGAGAAGTGAATAGCAGAGTAAATACATATCATATTGTGAGATCACAGAAGGTATTGGCAAGAGAAGATTCATCATCAACATCTGAGTGCATAACAAAGGATCACTACTTGAAAGATTCTAATAGGTGTATCAGGTGAAATCTCTTAACAAAGTGGTTCTAATATACCTACTTTAAATCTCTTAGCTGAGTGCTTACTTTATTGTAAGTTGAAATCCTTTCACAAGGTGGATTGTAATAATCTTCAATTCTTAATCGAATAGACCTTTAACTAGGTAGATTGCATTTTGTAATCAAACTATTGTTGCCCTAACAGGCACACTTTATTGTTGCAGTAGTGAAGATTTTGTGGGTGTCATCTCCACCCCAGTTTTACCTATTTGGGTTTCTAGGTTACCAAAATTCTGTGTTATGGGTTATACATTTCATGTTGTGGATGCTATCTGATGTTCGCTTAAATTCATATATGTATAAATTTGGATCAATATTTTTTAAGTGATTAAGTTTTAAGATCTGATTCACCCCCCCTCTCAGTATCTTTCTTTCCCAATATTGTACTTCCAATAGTTGGTATTAGAGCACAGTTCTCCTATAAAGCTTTTAATTAGCTTGTGAGTATAGATCTTGAGATGGAGGTTTACAAATTGGGTAAAGTCATTGAGAATTAGAAGATCGAGATTCAGCTCGAATTACATCAGCTTGAGATAGCAAGACATGAATTGAAGAAATCATTGATAGCTACGAAAGACTTGGCCAAACAAATTAATAATAATCATTATCAGGAAGATGACACTGTAAATCTATTGCCCCACTTTTGGTCTTCATACCTCAAGACAAAAATGGATGTTTTTTGTGTAGTAGTAGTCATGGAAGTTTCATGTAAGTCTGGAGTCTAAGTCTAGAAATCCCCTTAGGATAGAAGGCCTTTATAAGATTTCCCTAACTTGACTTCTCCTTCCTAAGCTGGGTGGATTCTGGGTCTGAAATCATGTTTTTATCAGGTAGGTTAAGTCCCCAATCCAATAAAGGTCATGTTTTAAAAGATTCTAACTTCAAAATCACATACAGATGAAATAATTTGCCTCATATCTTCAAGTTGCAGCATTGGCAGGAAATCAAGTTTTAGCTTCTCCATGGTGGAAAAACACATGTGGAGTGCACTTTCCATAACTGAAAGACTTAAGAATATCAGAGGTAAATAAAGATGGAAAATGAGGAAGTCAGGAACAAGAAAGCTTTGAGCACTCATATTGAACCTATGGGAAACAAAAGAAATGATCAAGCAAAGAAAATGTCATGGAATTCGCCATAGGAAGAAAAGCAGAAAATGGCTTCTCCGCTGCTCCTACAGGCGGGTTTTGACTCACGAGATGCATTTTCTACCAAACCATCAAGGTGAAGAAGCTTTGAAATATAATCCATCCTATAAGAGATTCGGCATATGAAAAGGCCAATGGAATCAATATATGTCATTTTGGCACCCCTATAGGCCAGAATTTTCCTTTGGTGGATTTTCAGACAGAGAGCACTCCAAAAGTATTTTTCTGCCCAAAAGAGAAGTGGAAAAGTAATTTTCCACCACTTCAAGAGAGTTACCATTATGGTTACTAAAGTAAAAAAAAATTCTAATGGCATGTAAAGAAAAGTAATTAATTCAAATAAGGTCATTTTACTTTGTAACAGTCTTGTTCATTAATGTAGGGGTCTTTTCATTCATGTGGTGCGGGAAGTCGACCGTTAAATAGTAAGAATTCAAAAAGTATAAAAGCAGTTGAAGATTTCATATTGGAACCACCATTGTTCACCAAATTGTTTGAATTCGAAGAAGATAAGACCACTTTCTCATTGTCTCTATATCCTAAAGAGAAATTTGATTCTCTGGTTTGAATCATACTCACATGGCTTCTAGATTTGTGGGATTTGATGAAATGAATGACATTATCTTTGAGTGGCACAAAATCTCAGATACCTTATTGAAGTTCTTTGACATGCAGAACTTCCAGAATAGATTGAGAGCGGAGTAGATGCACCCTATCATAGAGAAGCTCAAAGAGAGTGGGTTAGTTGAAGCTGCCGGTTTTCTTGTAGTTGTTCAAGCCCCTAAATTTCTCTGGGAATGTATAGGCCGATACAACCCAGATACAAAGAAAATTCTCCTACCAGACAACATGGTGCTCCTCTTTATTGATAGAGAGTCTATCCATAATTCCCTTTGTATCCTAGAGTAAGAGGAATACTCTAAAATAACTTATAGTTGGGCGGTCTCTGAATACTCAGTGAAGAGACCAGTATGGAAAAGAGAGATTACGAAGTCATGGTTTAAAGAACCCAAGAGAACCAAGGATAAGTTGTGCAAAACATTATTTGGCACAAATCTAAAGCCAGAGATCGTGGACATCCTAGTATTGCTTCACAGGATTAGAGGTGAGAGAAAATCTCTTAATTTTGTTGAACAACATTTCTTCCTATATCAAATAATCAGTTCTCAGCATCATTTCATTGACTGGGCCCTGATGGTGAGTGAGAATCTCTTAGATGCCCTCAATAGGGAAAAGTTCCAGAATGAATTCTAGATGTCTTCTATCCACTTGTATATTTTAGCTACAATTCAAATCTGGCCTAGGCTTCCTAGGTTAGAGGAATTCTCAGAAGATGTAAAAATATATGAGTTTTTCCCTTCTTTGCAACTACAAAATAGTTATGCTAATTATCTCATAGTTAATGACACCTTTATAATGAGACTGTGTAGGGAGCTACAAGGTTTTCCAGAAAGGAGATTTTCTCCTGAAGCCATGGCTTTTATAATCTAATTCAGATGCTATTTTATTCAGTTCAGAGATTTCTCACATCTTTGTCTTGTAGGTTTCAATGACTTTCCTTTGAAGCTACCCAGATACCATACTCACATGATTGAAGTAATGAGGCAAGCACTCTAGGTGAACCTGATGTCTTCAAAGGCAAAGAAGAAAGGCTACGAGTTCCCAATGACCATCAGAGCTTACAGTTGTGTATCGCGGTCGGAGGTGAAGAATGTTCTTAAAACATTCTTGAAGAAGTTCTCTCTAGATACATATGATGTTTTAAGACCACAATATGATCCAGTTAATTATGCCAAAGATGTCTTACAGATGAGCCAGGCCATTCACCATGTACTTGACATTGAGGACTATTGGGCCAATTACAAAGATGACTTGGAGAGAAGGGAAAGATTCAATGCCTGGTTAACCATTGAACAGTTCAAAAAGTTCAATGTTAACATTGCAGTAGAAGGGCTAGAAGATGATGGAAATCATCTGTACAATGACACATACTTGGAGAAGATAAAGTCCACCACTATCAGCTTAGAGCCTATGCTAGACCAAGAAGTAAGTGACTTCCAGGCTTTGATGGGGGGGTTTACAAAAGAACAGTTCAATGGGTTGAGTGGACTACAGGCCGAAAGAAGAGGTCATAAAGGAATCCTCCCGCTCAATGAACTCTAGCAACGGCAACTTCTGGTGTTGCAACCACTTCATTAGCAATAATCTCTACAATTGCAAAAGGATCAATTCAACCATCGGGAGGAGGTGATGAACCTCCTAAGAAAGATTCCCTCTTAGAGAAGACCTGTGGAGAGGGTCCTCTTCTAGATATCAGAGTCACAGAAGAAGCCATCCCGACTGACCAAATTAAGTCTATGGCTGAGCATTCTAAAGCTATAGAGTCTGAGCAGCCAATTAGTGCCATTATTGTAGATACTTTGGCTGGGACTTTGACACAAGAAACTTCAAAGAGGGTGTCCCCTGTCATAGTTGAAGTTGGAGAGGATAGGCCTAGTACCTCTACAAAATCAGATAAGGGAGGAGGGGAGCAACAGGAGGCCGCTCAAGTTGTAAAATTGATCTCCTCCTCACCTACTTTGGTGAATCCATTCACTTCCCATCCTAAAGCTACTTCTCCACTCATAAGGAAGTTGTTCATCGAAGAGTTGGTCTCTTCCAACAAGGTCACCAGCGTAGAGTCATGGATAGAAAACACTCTAGAGCGCAAAAGGAGGAGAGTGGGAGAAGCAATTCCTAGCCAAGACACTCTATCATGGGATTTTCAACCCAAGGCTACTACAAGCAAGAAGAAGAGTGTAAAGACAATGTCTACTCTGGTTCATGATCCTAAGACAGGGCACTTCACCATGGAAGTAGCCAAGCACACTAAATAAGGTAGAATCAAAGATCTGGAGGCTTCTGATTTTTAGTTGCAGTCATTTGATATGGACTTGGCTCGACACAATACCAAGCTGGACTGGTGGAAGTCCACTAATGTAGTAATAGAGGAAGAGCTGGAATATCTAAAGACTTCCAAAATTCAGCTTAAGGAAGAAGTGACCTAGCTAACTGATTTCATCAGACAACTCCTAACTCCTATTGCGAGTGCTCCTAGTACCCAAACTTCCTTCCATCCTAGTGCTGCTAAGAACCAAGCCATTCTAGCTAAGTTGCAAGAGGATAAGGACTATGGAAATATTGGTAAGAAGTGGATCGAGAGGCTCGAGTCAAAAGGTCTAGAAATCATTGAACAGTTAGGTAACACTCTTCTAAGGCTAGAAATAGAAAAGAGCAACATTGAGAAAATTTACAGACTCTCACTACAGAGAGAGTAAGATGCCAAGAATGCATAGTCATGTTGCATGTGGCAGTAAAGATGAAAACTAAGGAAGCCCTAAAAGCTAAGATCTTATAGAAGGGTGATGAGCCCTTAATCGAATGGCTCCAAAGTTTAGAATTCAAAATTGAGATGATCATTCAAGCCGAGACCGGACTGCAATAGACAGAGGTTAAAGTCCAAGAAGAAAAAGGTAAATATTTTAAACTTCTCTTAGAACTTCATACATAATCACAAACTAGTGGTCAAGGCAAAGCAATAGTCAGAATAGCCAACATGCAAAAGTCATTCACAGACTATCTACACAATTTAGCGGAGCAGTCTTTGACTTATCTTGACAAAGTGCTAGAGCTCCAACAATTGACTGGATGCATCTTTAGGGATATGAAGTAACTAAAGGATCAGACAGAAGCAATCAAGACTCTAGCCAAAGAACACTCCAGATGGCTCATCCATTACACCAATGTCCATGTCAATAGACATGAAGAGCTCATCCAAGTCATCACTGTTGTGATCTCCTATAGGGCCAAATTAGATAAGGGGAAGGAAACTAAATCATAGAGATATCCTCCCCTTGTTCTATTTTTGTTAATTTTGTAATGGATAAACCTTTGGTTATCATTTCTAGATGGGGAAGTTGAAACATTTTGGTTACCCCATTTTTGTAACGGTTCAATCTGGAACTCTATATGTATGATTCCCAAAATTAATACAAAGGTCAGCTAAATTTTGGTGTGAAGAATAGCATTGTTGCTGAGTCAATTGCATGTGTCTGAATGCCATTTCTTTAACTATTCCATTGCATTTCATTTATCTTTCTGTTGAATTTAAACGTCTCTTTTGAGTTAGATTTGTAATCTATGTTTGAACCAGAATTCTATATTATGATTTGATACGACTAATTACGGGTAAAATTAGTTTCTATTCTAAGTTTTGGGAGTGTTCTTATGATATAGATCGATTCACTATCATTACATTGTTAACCTTCAGTCTTGCATCTGCATTTTTTAGTAATTATCCATGCATCACCAGTTTTGGAAATTAATCTGATTGATAAGGTCTTAGAATTGGCTAGATTTAGAGTTTTATTTACTTCACTAGAGCTATTTTCTATCTAGATTTAGCTTGGTTTACCTCTCCTTCTCTCGGATTAAGAGCATACCTTTGTTAGGTTAGGAAAGATTAAAATTCATTGAATATTATTCATATAAGGGAGCTATAACTTCCAATTCAGAGGGAAAATAGGTTTTCAAGTAACTATTTCCCAACTGTGGTATTCAATTATTCTTAAACATTATTGGGTATTTTAGAGTTACATTCAAAGGAACAATCTGTTTACCAACAGAATTTTGGTGACTCTGTTGTGGAGACGAACAATCATTATACCAGAAGCATACAATGAGGAAAGATGGTGCTTCCCCATGAAAATATAATCCCTGTGCTCCAACCTAATCTTGGATTCCAAGATGACCAAGAGGATCTCATTTCCTCATTAAATACTTTTATCTGGAGATACATAAGAATCACTGAACACTAAAGAAATGCCAGTCAAGTGCTTGAACTGAAAGAAGCCAGAGCAGAAGCACTTGAGAGAGCCATGCAGAGAAGAAATCTAAGAAGGGTAGAGTGTGAAGTTAGGCCACAACACTAGGATAAAATCTGGAGCCTAAAATATTTCTTAGAAGTACCAGGAAAGAAGGTAGCATAGATCCGGTCTTTGCGAGGCTTGCAGATATTAATTTTGCTCTTTTAGAAGTACCCTGTCAAGGAAACTGAACTGCAAAGAGCCAAAGTAGAACTTCTTCACCTCCTAAAAAAACCACCCAGTTATCCACCACTTGCCAAGTGTTGACATTGCATAGAGTAGTTTCCCCTCTCATCGTCAATCTAACACCCTACCTACCCCAAGTAGTTATGGCACTCCCTTGGGCCACTGCAGTCAGGCCCCTGCAACTAGCAGCATATAATCCTCTCCCTACGGGCTCTAGAAAGAACTTTCCCAAATTTTTTGGAGATGGAAAAGTATCTACATATGATCATATTTCCACATTCTTCACTATAGTTAACATTCTAGTAGTTCAAGAAGAAGATGTGGCCGTCAGACTATTTTTTGAAACTCTCGTTGAAGGTGCCACTGATTGGTTTCATCGTTTACCTAATTCTTCTATTACCAATTGGGCTACTATGAGAGCTACCTTTGAAACAAGGTTTAAGATTACTAAAGATGAGCATGCTCTGTTGACTCAATTGACTTCTATCAAGAAAGAGTTGTCGATCAGCATGAGAGATTTCATAGCTAAATTTAATAAGCTAATAAATTGCATCCCAGTGACTAACAGGCCTATAGTGGGAAATTTGAAAAATTTCTTCATAAGTGCTATGCCATCGGACATAAATTATGATCTAAGGAGAATGAACCTTGAAAATTTGGATGCCACACAGAGAACTGCTGCAGAATTTGAGGACAACATGATTTCATCCGGGAAATGGAAAAGAGAGATATAGTCTAGAGCCAGTAGTAGCAATACTATATCATCTGATGAGATGATTCAAAAATTGTCTAATGAATTCACTGCCTTCAAGAGATAACTTCCCAGATTCAATAATCCCTACCAGCAAAACTTTCAGGAGCAGTTTAGAAGATATAACGATGGGAGGAATGCAGAAGGAAAAATGTTACAGTTAACTACTCCACCACAAAGACTAGCTATAGAGGCTCCTCCTAAAAGAGGGAACATGTGTGCCTTCCACTTAAGCATAGATCATGATGGGGAAAGTTTCCCTGATGTAGCTCATGCTTGGCAAATGCAGTAGACCGATGAGTGGAATGTTGGAGTGTCTAGAGATGAACCAAATTCATACTCATATGGCGACTCTGAAAACTTATATTTAGAGTATGAATCAGATTCAGAGCAAGAAGCAACATGTTATGCCACCATAGATGGGACCTCTTATACGGTCCTGACCTAGAGTCAAAAAGATAAAGGCCCTGGCTCACCACTACCTAAAAATAATGAGGCATCTACTTCCAATTCAAAGGAGCCCAATCAAGGTCTGAAGATTCTACAACCCGGTAAAGAAAAAAACTCTTTTGACATTATTCAATTCTATAGAGATTCCAGAATTCAGATTTCTCCCATAAACTATCTTAAGTCTAATCCTGTTGAGCTACAAAAGCTAGTAGATTATTGTAAAGGAGGAAGCCAAGAGTTAAATCAAAATGTAATGACTGCTATAGAGAATGAATCTTTATTTGCAGACCCAGTTGAACAAAGGGAGCCATCCATTTTAGCCACCTTCCTAGGCCAAAATCCTGACCCATTCTATGTGTCCTTATATATTAACAGTTGCAGGTTGAGAAATTGTACAATAGATTCCAGAGCCTCGGACAATGTAATTCCATCAACCATGGACAAATATTTAGGACTTACCCTAAATAAAGCTCATGGTAGATGCTACTCCATGGATTCCAAGCAAGTACCCCTGGTTGGCCAAATTAAGGATGCTCAAGTGGCTTTGGCAGCACATCCCAAAAAGAAGATGTTGCTAATGATCCTGGTAGCTAATATACCTACTAGCTACGGTTTGTTGTTAAATAGGATTTTTTGCAGAGACCTTGGAGGGGAGATAAAGCTAGATTGGTCCCAAGCCTTAATCCTAGTAGGTAATAAAAAGATCAAACTGGTTCCTAAAGAAAAGGCTAAGTTTACAGTGTTGAAATCTGATGACCCTAAAGCTCAAATATTCTATCAAGAATTGGAGTTATGAAATTATATGTTGTTCACCGATGAACCTAAGAAAGAAAGAAAAATCGCCGAAGAGGAAAAGCAATTTTCTGCCGAAGAAGTACCACCATAGATATGGACTCTTGAATTTGATGGCAGTTGTGTGTTGTCAGGATCTGGCGCAGGTGTGGTCTTGATATTTGTAGATAGAGTATGTGAGCCCTTGGATTACAAATTAGAGTTCAAGAACACTCACAACACTATCGAGTACAAAGCCCTTCTATTAGGGATTATCGCCGCAAAAGAAAGAGGTGTGAAAATTCTGAGAGCTCGTGGTGATGCTGAGCTAATTGTATGTCAAGTCAAGAATCTGTACTTTGTAAAGAACCACAGGTTGAAGAACTACAAAAATAGAGTATGGGACAAAATAGAAACATTGGATTCTTTTTTTATCGAATCTGTGCCAAGAGAGTTCAATTCCAAAGTAGACTCTTTGGCAGTCTCGGCTTCATTACTACTTCCCCACCCATAATTCAAAGATAAAAAATACCAAGTTGAGGTTATATATCGACCATCTGTGCCTGATAACGTGGAAGATTGACAATTTTTTGAAGATGACAAGAATCTCATCCTCTTTCTAGAGAGCGGTGGTGAATTCCACAAAGAGGTTCATGGCAACTGTAAAGGAAACTGCCAAGACGAGCTGAAGAAAGATAAGTCAGATCTTATTCAATTACAAGGTAATATCATTGCACCCCATCTAGTCTCTCTTGAAAAGCTCTTCAATAGACATGACATGTTTGTGAAGAAGAAAAGAATTGAAAGAGTGCCTACCACTAGTGAATATGAAGGAATGAATATTGGAATTGAAAAAGATCCCAAGATGATCAATATTGAGAAGTGTTGTACCGAAGAAGAAAGGAATGAGGCCAAGAAGCTTTCTCTAGAATACTCAGATATTTTTTCCTGGAGCTATGAATATTTTAAAAGTTTTATGAATGGGAAATTCAAACACCAGATCCCCTTAAAACCTGAAGCTACTTCGTTCAAGCAGAAGCAAAGAAACTACAACCCCAAAGTTATCAATGCCATATTAAGGGAAGTTGATAAAATGCTCAAAGAAAAAATCATATATCCCATCCACCACTCTACTTGGGTTGCAAACATAGTGCCTGTGAGGAATAAGAATGGAGAAATAAGAATCTGTGTTGACTTCAGAAATCTAAATCAATCTTCTTTGAAAGACAACTACGCCCTTCCCAACATGGATCATCTCTTGTAGATCATGGCTGGAGCCAAAATGATGTCTATGTTAGACGGCTTCTCAGGGTATAATCAGATAGAAGTTGAGAAAGTGGATTAGAATAAAATAGATTTCAATACCCTGTGGGGGACCTTTGCATATCATAGGATGCTATTCAGATTGATCAATGTCAGAGCTACTTTTCAGAGAGGTATGGATCTTTCTTTTAGTGATATGAAGAAAAAAATCATTGGTATGTATCTAGATGATCTTACTGTGTTCTCTAAAAAGAGAGTAGATCATATAAATGATCTAATAAGATTATTTCAAAGGTGTCGGGAGGACAGGATTTCATTGAATCCCAAGAAATCAATTTTTTGTGTAACTGAAGGAAAACTATTAGCCCGTCATATTGTCTCCCAAGAAGGTATAAGGATCAATTATGAAAGGGTGAGAACTATTTAGCAACTGATTTTACTGGTAAACAAAATGGGAGTGAAGTCCTTTTTTGGTCAAGTCAACTTCTTCAGGAGATTTGTCCCTGATTTCTCCAAAATTACTAAACACATTGTTGATATGATGAAGGGGAATGTGAATTTCAAATGGAATGACCCTGGTAAGCAAGCTTTCAAAAGCATCAAGAATGCCATAGCTAACACCCCAGTGTTATGTCACCCAGATTATAAGAAAGATTTTGTAATGTACTGTTATTCTTCTGAACATACTCTATCAACCATTATAATTCAAGAGAATGAAGAAGGAATTCAAGCCCCCATCACTTTTATGAGTACACCTCTAAAGAACTATGAGCTGAGATATTCTTAGGCTAAAAAGAACACTTTTGTGGTAGTAAAGTCTCTTAAGAATTTTAGGTTTTATATTCTTCATTCCCATTCTCTTGTGTATGTACCTAATGTTGCAGTGAAGAGTATTTTGACTCAACAAGATGTGGGATGTAACAACCGAGGAGCATGGGTAGCCAAAACCCAAGAATACTACATAGAGATCAAGCCCACCAAGTTGGTAAGAGGGAACACCTTGTACAAGGTAATGGTGGAAAATCAAGCAGACAAAGACCCAAAAGCTACACAGTTGGTTTTGGCGATAACTATGCAAGACCCATGGTTTGAAAACATTGTGTATTTATTGACCTATGGTGAATGTCCTGAAGGATTAACTTCAAAGAAAAGGAGAGACCTGAAACTGAAGGCTTCTAAATATGTAATCTGGGAGGATAGACTATATAAAAGATCTATAGATGGAACATTCCTCCAATGTGTTGACAAACAATAACAAGAGAGGTTGTTAAAGGTTTTTCATGATGAAGCCTGCAGAGGACACTTCTCCTCATCAGTCACTGCATTCAATATTTTGAGAGAGTGTTATTACTGGTTGGGAATGTTTAAAGAAGCATACCAATGGGTGGCAAGATGTGAAAAATGCAAGATGTTTACTGGGAAGCCACAGTTAGCAGCGTTACCCCTCAGACCAGTGATAATTGAAGGGCCATTCCAATAGTGGGGACTTGATTTTATTGGTCCTATAAGCCCTATGTCCAATGCAGGCCATACTTAGATAATTAATGAAATTGACTACTTCACAAAATGGGTGGAAGCCAAGGCAACCAAAAGTCCCACTTCATAGGTCATATGTGAGTTTATCAAAGAAAATATTCTGGTAAAAATTGGTGTACCTATTAAGTTGGTTATGGATAATGCCACATACTTTTCTTCTCAAGAAATTACTGAATTTTTTTTTGAGTACGGCATCATGATCAGCCATTCTTCTTATTATTTCCCTCAAGGGAATGGCCAAGCGGAGTCTAACAACAAAAATTTGGTGAACATCATGAGGAAGCTCGTGGCAGAAAACCAGAGAAGTTGGCATAAAAAGATTTATGAAGCCCTTTGGGAAGATAGAGTGACCCCCAAAAGAGCCATTGGTGTATCTCCTTTTGAACTCATCTATAGGGTAGAAGCTAGTCTCCGATTTCCATTGGTATTAGCAACTTGCAAACTGAGGATAGTAGTAGAAGATGGCATATATGAAGATGGTTTAGAAAAGAGGATCCTGTACTTAAGTAAATTGGAAGAAGAATGGGAGAAAATGGTTGATCATATCACACATCATCAGATGTGTGTGAAGAACCTATTTGATAAAAAGAGTAGGCCCCAAAAATTTATGGAGGGAGACATGGTGCTATTGTGGGATAAGCGCAGGGCACCCAAAGGTACGCATGGGAAATTTGAAACACTGTGGAAGGGACCTTTAAAAATCCATCAGGAATTTGATAAAAACACTTTCAAATTGACTTATCCAGATAGTGAGGCACTACCCCTGACATATAATGGTCAGGATTTGAAGCTCTATCAGATCTAAATTGAAAGCAGGTAAGCCCTGAATTGTACAATCATTACGTTTAGTTCTTGTTTTTGTTTTCCTAGTTAGGTTTCTTTTTTGCTTTCCTTTCTGCGTCTTTCTTTAGTTTTGTTGTGAGCCACCTTTTGTAGAGCTTTGAGAAACTAGAGATTTGAGTTCCTTTCTTAGACATGTGAATGTCCAAGTCCCCAGATAGAGCTAGTTGTTGCCCAAATTTTGGTCTTTATACCTCAATAAAAAAATGGATGTTTTTTGTGTAGTAGTAGTCATGGAAGTTTCATGCAAGTGTGGAGTCTAAGTCTAGAAACCCCCTTAGGATAGAAGGCCTTTATCAGATTTCCCTAACTTGACTTCTCCTTCCTAAGCTGGGTGGATTCTGGGTCTAAAATCACATTTTTATCGGGTAGGTTAAGTCCCCAATCTGGTAAAGGCCATGTTTTAAAAGACTCTAACTTCAAAATCACATACAAATGAAATACTTTGCCTCATATCTTCAAGTTGCAGCATTGGCGGGAATCAAGTTTTAGCTTTTCAATGGCAGAAAACACCATGTGGAGTGGGCTTTCTGCAATCAACAGAATTAAGAATATCAGAGGTAAATAAAGATGGAAAATGAGGAAGTTAGGAACAAGAAAGATTTGAGCACTCATATCGAACCTATGGGAAACAAAAGAAATGATCAAGCGAAGAAAATGTCATGGAATTTTCCATAGGTGGAAAAGCAAAAAATGGCTTCTCCTCTGCTCCTATAGGCGGGTTTTGACTCGCGAGATGCATTTTCTGCCAAACCATCAAGGTGAAGAAATTTTGAAATATAATCCATCCCATAAGAGATCTGGCATATGAAAAGGCCAATGGAATCAATATATGTCATTTTGGCACCCCTATAGGCTAGAATTCTCCTTTGGTAGATTTTCAGATAGAGAGCACTCCAAAAGTATTTTTCCAGCCAAAGGAGAAGCTGAAAAGTAATTTTCTGCCGCGTCAAGAAAGTTACCGTTATGGTTACTAAAGTAAAAAATGTTTTCTAATGGCATGTAAAGCAAAGTAATTAATTAAAATAAGGCCATTTTACTTTGTAACAGACTTGTTCATTAATGTAGGGGTCTTTTCATTCATGTGGCATGGGAAGTCAGCCGTTAAATGGTAAGAATTCAAAAAATATAAAATCAGTTGAAGATTTCAAACTGGAACCACCATTGTTCACCAAATTGTTTGAATTTAAAGAAGATAAGACCAGTTGCTCATTGTCTATGTATCTCGAAGAGAAATTTGATTGTCTGGGTTGAATCATACTCTTATGGCTTCTAGATTTGTAGGATTTGATAGAATGAATGGCATTATCTCCAAGTAGCACAAAATGTCAGATATCTCACTGAAGTTCTTTGACATGTAGATCTTCCAAAGTAGATTGAGAGCATAGAAGATGCACCCTATCATAGAGAAGCTCAAATAGAGTGGGTTAGTTGAAGCCACTAGTTTTCCTATAGCTTTTTAAGCTCCTAAATTGGTCTGGGAATGTATAGCCTGATACAACCCAGATACCAGGAAAATTATCTTACCAGACAACATGATGCTCCTCTCTATTGATAGAGAGTCTATCCAGAACTCCAATTGTATCTCAGAGAAAGTGGAATACTCTGAAATGACTTATAGTCAAGCGGTCTCTGAATAATCAGCAAAGAGAGCAATATGGAAAGAGAGATTATGAAGTCATGGTTTAAAGAACCCAAGAGCACTAAGGGCAAGTTGCTTAAAACATTATTTGGCACAAATCTAAAGCTAGAGATCATGGACATCCTGGTATTGCTTCACAGGATTAGAGGTGAGAGAGAAGCTCTTAATTTTGTTGAACAACATTTCTTCCTGGTTCAGATAATTTATTCTCAGCATCATTTCATTCACTAGGCCCTGATGGTGAGTGAGAATCTCGTGGACGCCATCAATAGGGCTAAGTTCCAGAATGAATTCTACATGTCTTCTGTCCTCTTGTATATTTTAGCTATGAGTCAAATTTGTCCTGGGCTTCCTAGGTTAGAGGAATTCCCAGATGACGTAAAAAGCTATGAGTTTTTCCCTTCTTTGCAACTACAAAATAGTTATGCTGATTATCTCATAGTTAATGATGCCTTTACAATGAGATTGTGTAGGGAGCTACAAGGTTGTCTAGAAAGGAAATTTTCTCCTGAAGCCATGGCTTTTATAAGCCAATTTGGATGCTATTTTATTTAGTTCAGAGATTTCTCATATCTTCATCTTGCAGGTTTCGATGACTTTCCTTTGAAGCTACCCAGATACCCTACTGACATGATCGTGCTAATTGAAGTAATGAGGCAAGAACTCTAGCTGAACCTGATTTGTTAAGAGGCAAAGAAGAAAGGCTACAATTTCCTAATGACCATCAGAGCTTATAGTTGTGCGTCTCGGTCTGAGGTGAATAATGTTCTTAAAACATTCTCGAAGAAGTTCTCTCTAGAAACATATGACATTTTAAGACCAGAACATGATCCTGTTAATTATGCCAGAGATGTTTTATAGATGAGCTGGACCATTCACCATGTACCTGACATTATGGACTATTGGGCCAATTACAAAGATGACTTGGAGAGCACGGAAAGATTCAATGCCCGGTTAACAATTGAACAGTTCAAAAAGTTCAATGTTAACATTGCAGTAGAAGGGCTAGAAGATGGTGGCAATCATCTGTACAATGACACATACTTGGAGAAGATAAAGTCCACCACTATCAGCTTAGATCCTATGCTAGACCAAGAAGTAAGTGACTTGTAGGCTCTGATGGGGGGATTTACAAAAGAATAGTTCAATGGGTTGAGTGGACTGCAGGCTAAAAGAAGAGGTCATAAAGCAAGCCTCCCGCTCACTGAACTCTAGCAAAGGCAACTTCTGGTGTTGCAACCACTTCATCAGAAAAAATATATACAATTGCAAAAGGATCAATTCAACCATCAGGAGGAGGTGATGAACCTCATGAGAAAGCTTCCCTCTTAGAGAAGACCTATGGAGAGGGTCCTCTTCTGGATATCAGAGTCACAGAAGAAGTCGTTCTGACTGACCAAATTAAGTCTATGGCTGAGCATTCTAAAGCTATAGATTCTGAGCAGCCAATTAGTGCCATTATTGTAGATACTTTGGCTGGGACTTTGACATAAGAAACTTCAAAGAGGGCATCCCCTGTCATATTTGAATTTGGAGAGTATAGCCCTAGTACCTCTATAGAATTGGATAAGAGAGGTGGGGAGAAATAGGAGGTCGCTCAAGTTGTAAAATTGATCTCCTCCTCACCTACTTCAATGAATCCATTCACTTCCCATCCTAAAGATACTCCTCCACTCATAATGAAGCTGTTCATTGAAGAGTTGGTCTCCTCCAACAAGATCACCAATGCAGATTTGTGGATAGCAAACACTCTAGAGTGCAAAAGGAAGAGAGTGGGAGAAGCAATTCCCAACCAAGACACTCTATCACGGGATTTTTAGCCCAAGGCTACTACACAAAAGTAGAAGAGTGTAAAGATAATGTCTACTCTAATTCATGATCCTGAGAGAGGGCACTTCACCATGGAATTAGCCAAACCCATTAAAGAAGGTACACTCAAAGATCTGGCAGCTTCTGATTTTTAGTTGCAGTCATTTAATATGGGCTTGGCTCAACATGATACCAAGGTGGACTGGTGGAAGTCCACTAATGTAGTAATAGAGGAAGAGCTAGAAGATCTCAAGACTTCCAAAATTCAGCTTAAGGCAGAAGTGGCCCAGCTAACTGATTTCATCAGACAGCTCCTAACTCCTATTGCGAGTGCTCCTAGTACCCAAACTTCCTTCGATCCCAGTGCTGCTGAGAAGCAAGCCATTCTGGCTAAGTTGCAAGAGGATCAACACTATGGGCGGATTGGTAAGAGGTGGATCAAGAGGATTGAGTCAGAAGGTCTGGCAATCATTGAATAGTTAGGTAATGCTCTTCTAAGGCTAGAAACATAAAAGAGCAACATTGAGAAGAATTTACAGACTCTCACTACGGAGAGAGTAAGATGCCAAGAATGCATAGTCATGCTGCATGTGGCAGTAAAGATGAAAACTAAGGAAGCCCTAAAAGATAAGAACCTACAGAAGGGTGATGAGCCCTTGATCGAATGGCTCCAAAGTCTAGAATTCAAAATCAAGATGATCATTCAAGCCGAGACCGGACTACAAAAGATAGAGGTTAAAGTCCAAGAAGAACAAGGTAAAGATTTTAAACTTCGCTTAGGACTTCATGAAGAATCAAAAACCAGCGGTTAAGGCAAAGCAATAGTTAGAATAGCCAACATGCAGAAGTCATTCACAGACTATCTACATAATTTAGTGGAGCAGTCTTCGACTCATCTTGAAAAATTGCCAGAGCTCCAAAAATTGAGTGGATGCATCTTTAGGGCTATGGAGGAACTAAAGGATCGGACAGAAGCAATCAAGACTCTAGCCAAAGAACACTCTAGATTGCTTGTCCATTACACCAATATCCACATCAACAGACATGAAGATCTCATCCAAGTCATCACTGTTGTGATCACGTATAGGGCCAAACTAAATAAGGGGAAGGAAACTGAATCATAGAGATATCCTCCCCTTGTTCTTTTTTTGTTAATTTTGTAACAGATAAACCTTTGGTTATCATTTCTAGTTGGGAAAGTTGAACCATTTTTGTTACCCCCTTTCTGTAACAGTCCAACCTGGAACTCTATATGTATGGTTCCCAAAATTAATACAAAGGTCAAGTAAATTTTGGTGTGAAGAATAGCATTGCTGCTGAGTCAATTGCGTGTGTCTGAATGCCATTTCTTTAACTTTTCCATTATATTTCATTTATCTTTCTATTGAATTTTAATGTCTATTTTGAGTTAGATTTGTAATCTATATTTGAACCAAAATTCTGTATTATGATTTGATACGACTAATTAAGGGGAAAATCAGTTGCTATTCTAAGTTTTGGGAATGTTCTTTTGATATAGATCAATTCAATATCATTACATTGTTAACCTTCAGTCTTGCATCTACATTTTTTGCAATTATCCATGCATCACTAGTTTTGGGAATTAATCTGATTTATAAGGTCTCAGAATTGGCTAGATTTAGAGTTGTATTTACTTTGCCCAAGCTATTTTCTATCTAGATTTAGCTTGGTTTACCTCTCCTACTCTCGGGTTAAGAGCATACCCCTATTAGGTTAGGAAAGATTAAAATTCATTGAATATTATTCATATAAGGGAGCTATACCTTCCATTTCAGAGGGAAAATAGGCTTTCAAGTAACTATTTCCCAACTATGGTATTCAATTGTTCTTAAACATTATTGGGTATTTTAGAGTTACATTTAAAGGAATAATTTGTTTACCAACAAAATCTATTTCAGAATGGAGATTCTACTAAGAGTGATGCATCAATTGCAGATCTACTAGAAAACAATAATGTACTGTGTGAAAAAGTCAGGAACTTGAAAAGAAAACAAGAAATGCAGACAGTAAGACTATGTGAAGTAGTGGAACAAAGGAAGAAAGTTGAAGATGACAAAGAAATGGTAGAGGAAGATAAAAGAGTGATAAATGTCAAACTTGATGAAAGGACACATGATGTGCAATTGATGACAATTAATCAAGCTGACATGAAAAATCAACTGCTACTTGCAAATCAGGATATTAGTAGGAATTATATGGAAATGATCAATTTGAGATCTGAGAACAATCAATTTAAAGATGATTTGAGATCTGAGAAGGAACTAAATGAAAGGTTGAATAAACTTAATGAATCTTTGACTCACTTTGAGAATTTGATCGAAGCATCAAGAAGACCAAATGATTCTTCTGGATTAGGTCACACTGAACCAAAGACATCTATTGAGAAAGGAGAATCATCTAGAAATGGTGAAAGGAGGAATGTAAACACAAAGAAAAACAAACATGTTTGCTACCACTATGGAAAACCAAGTCATACATCAAACATTTGCTGAAGCAAGAAAGGTAAGTCCAATCCTAAACCTAAGTTCAATGGTTACTATTTTAATTGCAAGAAGTTTGGACATAGAGCACATGAATGTTGGGCTGAAGCAAGTGATGCACCTCCCAAAACAAGATTCAATGGTTATTGTTACAAGTGTCAGAAATATGGTCATAAAGTGCAATATTTTAGATCCAATGCTAAACAAAAATGGACATCTAAGACACAAACAAAAGAACCTAGGAAAGGCAACACTTACAATTGGGACTATAACACAAGGCAGAGTTGTGATTACTACGAAGAATATGGACATGCACTTGAAGATTTATTAAATACACATTTGAGAGGAAAATCTAAAATTTGGATGAATGGAAGCCTAGTATACTTTAGTTGTTTGAAGATAGGTCACACTAAGAGAGAGTGTAGAACAAGAGTTCTTGCTCCTACTATTGAAGAAATAAGAGCACAAATGATCTAGACATGGGTAAGGAAAATAGAGTCGCGCAATAGTGAAACTACTGAAGCCAAGGTCACCCAATCCAATGGATTAAGTGATCACACCATCTCTAATTGAGAAATAGAGGTATGTAAGGAACTACATTTAAATTTCAAATCTTACATCAATTCATAATATGTAAATGTGGAAAAGTCCATATTTGCATATGTTGAGATGCAGCAGGACATGTTTGTGAAAAATGTCGAGAATAGTTAACTACAGTATAGGTGCCAAGTTGGTTGACCGAGTAATTTTTGTGATGCTTGAGTATGGTAAGCCGAGTGGTACACAAGTTGTGTTAGTCGGCCAATGACAACTGGTTTGCACTAACCTAATGGGTAGAACATTTATTGCTTACCTACCTTAACCTTTCGAGTCTATATAAGGATGAATAGTTTATTATTCATTTTTACCTTGTGATTTTTAGTATTCACAGAGTGATTAAAGAAGTTTCAGAATTGATCTTAGCAAACACTAGCATACCATCGGCAACCCTAAGGTGAATAGTGCGAAGTGCTACTTGCCGAGGTACCCTGTTCTTCATTTTCAAACCCTAATTTTAGAGATTATGGATGCAAGTTATTCTGCACCAGTCAAAGGTATGGAGGAGGAGATAAATCAAATTAAGCTAGTGAGAAGTGATGCATGTGCACCTCCTAACTTTCAAGCCATTCTTGAAAGTGCAATTTTAGGTGATTTGAATGGAGCCCTCTCATCTATTCCACCAAAGGTACTTATGATCCATAATGTTAGATCTCATTACATGGTTAAGATTGGTGAAGTAGGTGATAGTGAATTGAGGGAATCCTACAACAAGTTGTGTGATTATGGAGTTTTAAAGGAATAATTCAAGCATTTAGCCAAGAAAGGGTTAACTCGTGCCCTAGATTTTTTGCCAGACTTCAAGGATGAATGGATCAAGGTTGTTCTAAGCCGAGTTCATAATATGCATATGTGGCTAGACAATGGACCAGTTAGGATCACTAAAGACATTATTCATCAAGTAACTGGATATCCTATTGTCAGCAGAAAATGAATGTTGAGAGATCAAAGTAAAGAAGAAATAGTAGCTAATACAAGAGCTGTCTAGAATAACAGAGGTATGACTATCTCTACAATTGAAGATTTAGAACTTGACATTGGAGTGAGAGTGATTGCACATAAGTTCTATCAGTTGAGCTGACTAGATAGTGTTCCCTGCACAACTATGGACCAAGCATGGAAGATAGTTAAGAAGAATCACACCTACGACCTTGCTGAGCTATAGCTAACACAACTAGCTGAGAACCTACTATCAATCAGAAAAGCTAAGAGCTCATTATGTAAGTTTGGTTCTTTACTAGTTTGCATATTCTTCTATGTACAGAAGTCATTTCCTACACTAGGAATATTGTTTGGAAGAAGGATAGACCTATTACTGTGTAGATTAGTGAATTTATTTAGCAATTAGGCAATAATTTCAATAGTATTATGGGAAACTACTTTGTGGAATTCAAAAAGAGAATGAGGTTGAGATCTGGAATTCCTAGTTCACTTGTGGAAAAGAACTATGAAGAGATATATTTTCTAGTCGACACATATTACACATACATTTAGGCTGTGACACCTAGGGTATCATGGCTGGAGCCATTTCCCTATGAAGTTAACATTGATGAAACATTAGTAGCTATCACAGCACTCCGAGCAGAGGAGATTGATACAAAAGCAAAGAGATTTGGAAATTATGATGAAGCTAAGGAAAATATATCTATGAATCTAAAGGAAGGAATCATGGAGAGAAAGAGGAAAAAGATTGTGAAGAATCTAAAGAAAATGGTTGGATTGCCGAGCAATGAGGAGACAGAGGATGCACCTCTAGGTATATCTATTGGACAAGGAGAAGATATATCAGAAGAAGAATAAAAAGAAGAAGAAGAAAGAATAAGTGAATCTGAGGAAGAGATTTATGTTAAGGCAAAAGGAAAGAAACTAGCAGTAGCCAAGGTAGCTAAGCCAAGCCAAGAAAAACCTAAAGTTACCCCTCCCATTGGCAATCATCCAAGGATAAGAGCATCTGCTACTACATCTCCACTAGTACAAACAAAAAATTTTGAAAAGAAGGTTGGAGAGAGTAGTTCTGGATCAAATTCTAAACTTGCAAGAAAGGTTGTGCCGAGCCTACAAGTAAAGAGACCAAGAAGGAAACTACATTTGGATCCAAAAAGTGATGAAGAAAAGACTGAAACTGATGAACCCAACAACATACCAACAACACCATTCAAAAGAACCACTGATATTAATGAGGTATGTGAGAATTTGAGGAATTTTGTAGGGTTATTTGGATTTAAGTTTATCAAGTATGAGAAATTGAAGGTAGAGAATAAGCATAAATTTCAGGAAGCTCTACTAGATATGATGAGCAATTTCAAGTTAACTCCTATACAAATAGGAAATGATGTGACAAGTGAACTATATGAGTTTCTATCTAGAAAATAGGAATTTGCACTTACTACTGAGAGATAGATTAGAGAAGGTACATTAGCTAAGGTTATCCCTTGGCGGACTTAGAAACAAAGAACTAAATTTATTGAGGAATACAAGTATAAATTTCAACCTAAAATCAGAGGATATTCTATTTTGAAAAATGATATTGAAATTATAGTACAATGGAGTACAAGGATATGGAAGGAAATATTTGGATTGATAGCTCTACAAAAGGATAAAACTGATGAAGGGACATCTGGGCAGAAGGATAAAGAAGTGGAAACCACCCCTGCTCCACAGAAAAAAAAAAAAAAAAATTGCTACTAAGCCTGACAAGACTAGAGAAGAACCAAGAGAACAAACACATATAGTAAACATTGTTGATCTGATAGTAGATAGTTCGATTGAAATCACAAATGATGACTCTAGTAATTTGGATTCCAAGGGTCAGGATGAGCTGATAGATACAAGTAGAGAATTTCCTATTAATTCTACTAAGGCCGAAGGAGAGAAGAGTATAGAGAAACCTGAAGATAAAGTTGAACAAAAGGAAGTAGAGAAGGAGAAGATAGATGAACAAGAGGTAAATATACAAAATTCACCTATTTTAGAGGTTGTGAAAATAGTTTTAGATAGTGGAGAGGAGATGAGGGATACTGACAATGAGCCTAAGGAATAAGAGGCAGGACAAGTGTTGGTTGATTTACCACACTCTACATCATCCACTCCCACTGGACCTAAAACAGGAGGTATGCCTGATCAAAAGGCAAATTTGGCTAAATTGAAAGATGCAATGGTGACTACTACTGATACAAGAAAAGGTATTATAGAAGATAAGCCGAGTAGTAGCTCACCTAAATTTAAGAGGAGGAAATTTATGAAGAAGAAGTTTCTGATTCTTGATGTTAGATTAGATGAAGTGATTATGATTCCACCATGGGATCCCAATGTTTTATCTTATGAACAGATTGAAACTCTTCAAGAATTACTCAAGAGGAAGAAAAGGAAGGAAGAAATGAAAAGAGAGAAGAAGAAAAAGAAGGTGCTACACCACATAAAAGATATATTTGTAAAATATTTTGACCTAGAAGATAAAAATCCTCAAGCTCGTATTCTTTAATAGTTAGTTCATATTATGCAGAAAGTAAATGATGACAACATTGAAGCTAATGAGAAGTTATTGCAATGGTCTAAGAGGATATTTGAGAACAAAGTACTCGCAAAAATATCAGGAGAGATTTTGATCAAAGAAGGTGTATCCAAAATTTACAAAAATGTAGAATTTTAGTGCTTTCTCACCACTTTTCTACCTCTATGGCACCAACTCACCTAAACTTGACTCAGCTCAAATTGACTTGAATCAACTTGACTTGACTTAGATTGGCTCGACATAGCTTGAATCAACTTGGCTTAGGTTGGCTCATCTCAACTCGGCTCAGCTAAACTCAGATTGGCTCAACTCAGTTCAACTCAACTTGGCTCAGCTCAACTTGGCTCTGGTGGCTTAGCTCAACTCAGCTTGGCTCAACTCAACTTGAGTCAACTCATCTCAACTATGCTCGGCTCAAGTTGGATTGGCTTGACTCACCTCCCTTCTCTGAGTTATTTGTTTGAGTCTTGAAATCTTGTAGTAGAGATGGTGAATAGGATAAACTCAACTCAAGCCCAACCCTTGATACAATGTGATGCATGGTTCTTCCTGGGGCTCTTCAACCCTAGGTGGAGTTTCTGGTTACTCATTTATTTGGAAATTCTAGAAATTTCATTATTTTCACAACATGACCCTCTGATTCATTATTATTTCCCTCTCATTTCGAGCCTACCTATGGAAGCTACACAAGGCATGCTTCCACTTGGGGCTAGACTTAGAGTCATTGAGCTTGACTTAGAGTCATAGAGCTAGACCTAGAGCCATGGAGTTCATGAAGGTAGACTCAAAGCCATGGAGAAAAATTAGGAGATAGAGAACCCATGGTGCTAGATTTGGAACCATAGAGCCCATGAAGCAAGACTTAGTGCCACATAGCCCATGGATCTAGACTCAAAGCCCTAGAGCTAGACTCAAAGCCATGGAGGCCATAGAGAAAGACTCGAAGCCATAGAGCCCAAGTAGCTAGACTCAGAGCCATTGGTATAGACTTGGTGACACATAAATAGACTCAGATTCATTGAGCTAGACCTAGAGTCACATAGCCCATGGAGCTAGACTTAGACCCATGGAGCTAGACTTTGATCCATAGAGCTAGTCTTGGAGACATGGATCCCATGTCTATCTCTATGGCTCCAACTCGGCTCAAATTGACTAGAGTCAACTTGACTCAACTTATCTTGGCTCAACACAACTTTGATCCACTTAGCTCAGGATGGCTTGGCTTAAATTGGCTCATGTCAACTCAACTCAGCTCAACTTGGCTCAACTTGGCTCAATTCAACTTGGCTGAGCTCAACTTGGCTTTGGTGACTCTACTCAACTCAACTCATCTCAACTCAACTCGACTTGACTCAACTTGGCTCAACTCGGATCAACTCGGATTGGCTTGACTCACCTCCCCTATATGAGCTATTTGTCTGAGTCTTGGAATCCCATAGTAGAGATGGAAATTAGGCTAAACTCAGCTCAAGCCCGCCCCTCTGGACAATGTGATGCATGGTTCTTTTTGGGGCCATGAGGCTTTAAAACCCTAGATGGAGTTTTCGGTTGCTCATTTATTTACCAATTCTAGAAATTTCATTCTTTTCGCAACATGAACCACTGATTCATCATTATTTTGTACTCATTTTGAGCCCACCTGTGGGAGATGCACAATGCATGCTTCCACCTAGGGCTAGACTTAGAGCTGTGGAGCTTGACATAGAGTCATAGAGATAGACTTAGAGCCATGGAGCCCACAAAGCTAGACTCAGAGCCATGGAGCTAAACTCAGAGCTAGAGAACCCATGGTGCTAGACTTGGAGCCAAAGAGCCCATGAGAAAGACTTAGTGCCACATAGCCCATGGAGCTAGAATCGGAGCCATGGAGGCCATAGAGAAAGAATTGAACCCATAGAACCCATATAGCTAGACTTTAATCCATGGATATAGACTTGGTGACATATAGATGGAATTAGATTCATGAAGCTAAACCCAGAGCCATAGACCCCATGGAGCTAGACTCAGAGCCATGAAGCTAGAATTTGAGCCACTGAGCTATTCTTGGATCCATAGAGCCCATGTCTAGCTCTATGGCTCCAACTCAGCTCAACTCAACTTGACTTAACTTGGCTCAGCACAACTTGACTCAACTTGGCTTAGGTTGGCTTAGCTCAAATTGGCTTATCTCAACTCAACACATCTCAACTTGACTCAACTTGACTTGGCTCAACTCGACTCAGCTCACCTCCCCTATATTAGTTATTTCTCTGAGTCTTGGAATCCCACAGTAGAGATGGCGATTAGGATAAACTTATCTCAAGCCCGTCCCTTGGGACAACATGATGCATGGTTCTTCCAGGGCCCCCAAGGCTCCTCATCCCCAAGTGGAGTTTTCATTTTCCTCAACCCCGGTTGGAGTTTTCGATTGCTCATTTATTTGCCAACTCTAGAAATTGAATTCTTTTTGCAACACGACTCTCTGATTCATCATTTTTTCCACTCATTTTGAGACCACCCCTGGGAGAAGAACAATGCCTGGTTCCACCTAGGGCCCCACTCAAGCATGCCCCATATCCCTGAGGCTCCTTGACAATAGTTGGGATTTCAAGTTTCCATAGAGCCCATGGAGCTAGACTTAGAGCCATGGAAATAGCCTCAGAGCCATGGAGCTAGACTCCAAGCCACATAGCCCATGGATCTAGACTCCAAGCCATGGAGATAGGATTAGAGATATGGATCTAGAATCAAATCTATGGGCCTAGACTTGGAGCCACAAAGCCCATAGAGATAGACTCAGAGCCATGGAGCCTGATTTAGAGCCATAAAGTTGATGGAGCTATACTTGGAGCCATGGAGTTAGACTTGGATCCATGGAGCTAGACTTAGATCCATAGAGCCCATGGAGATAGACTCAGAGCCATGGATCTAGGCTCTGAGCCATAGAGATCATTGAGCTATACTCGTATCCACAAAGGCCATAGAGCTAGAGTTGGAGCCACAAAGTCCATGGAGCTAGACTAAGACCCATGGATCTAGACTCATACCCACATATCTAATGGAGCTAGACTCAGAGCCATAAAGCCCATGGAGCTAGACTTAAAGCCATAGAGCTAGAATTGGAGCCACAACACCAATGGAACTAGACTCAGAGCCATGGAGCTAGAATTAGAGCCATGGAGTTGGACTAAGAGCCACAAATCACATGAATCTATACATAGAGACATGGATCTAGACTCAAATCCATAGAGCTAGAATTTGAGCCATGGATCTTGACTGAGAGCCATAGAGCCCATAGAGCTAGACCAATAGCCATGGAGCCCACAAAGCTAGACTTAGAGCCATATAGCTAAAATTAGAGCTAAAGAGCCCATGGACCTATATTTGTAGCCAAAGAGTCCATGGAGCTAAACTTAGAGTCATGGGGAAAGACTCAGTGCCAAAAAACTATAAAACTATACTTGGAGCCATAGAGCCCATAGAGCTATACTAAGAGCCACAGAGCCTGTACAACTAGACTTTACACCATGGAGATAGAATCGGTGACATGGAGCTAGAATCAAAGTCATGGAGCTAGATCTAGAGCTACAAATGAAATGGAGTTAGACTCAGAGTTAGGCTCTCAACTTGGCTCAAATTCACTTGACTTTACTCTACTCAAATCAGCTTCACTCAACTTAGATCGACACAGCTCAGCTAGATCTAGAGCCACAAAGGCAATGGAGTTAGACTCAGATTTAGGCTCGCAACTCGGCTTGACTTTACTCTACTCAGATTATCTTAAGTCAACTCAGATCGATATAGCTCATCTCAGCTCGACTCAACTCAGCTTGGCTCTACTCGGCTCAGCTTGTGTCGGGTTACCTCAGCTCAACTCAACTAGACTAGGATGGGATCTACTTAGCTCAAATTGGCTAGGCTCGACTCACCTCCCCTATATAAGTTATTTTTTTGAGTCTATGGAGCGAAGAGGTAGGTTTGGAGTTATGGAGCTAGACTCAAATCTATGGGCTCAACTCAGCTCAACTCAGCTGGGCTTGACTAGGCTCAACTTGACTCAAGCCCACCCTTGGGACAATATGACACATGGCTCCACCTGGGGCCTCAAGGCTATTCAACCCTAGGTGGGGTTTTTGGTTGCTTATTTTTTTTCTAACTTTGGAAATTTCTTTCTTTTCATGATACGACAGTCCCCATGGAACTAGACTCGGAGTCATAGAGCTAGACTTTGAGCCATAGAGCCCATGGAGCTAGACTTAGATCCATGGAGATAGAATTAGAGCCATGGAAATAGACTCAAAGACACATATCCTATAGAGCTAGACTTCAAGCCATCGAGCTATGGAGCTAGACTCAGAGCCATTGAGCTAGAATTGGAGCCATGTAGCCCATGGAGCTTGATTTAGAGCCATGAAGCTAGACTCAGAGGGATACAAATAGACTTGGAGCCATGGTGCTAGACTTGGATCCATAGAGCCCATGAAGCTATACTAAGAGCCATGGATCTATACTTGGATCCACAAATCTCATGGAGCTAGAGTTATAGCCACGAAGGCCACAAAGATAGACTCAGAGCCACACAATCCATGGAGCTAGACTAAGAGCCATGGACCTAGACTCAGAGCCACATATCCAATGGAGCTAGACTCAAAGCCATAGAGCCCATGGGGGTATCTTAGAGCCATGGATCTAGACTTGGAGCCACAACACCGATGGAACTAGACTCAGAGCCAAGGAGCTAGACTTGGATCCATGGATCTTGACTCAGAGACATAGACTTGGATTCAGAGTTAGAGAGCCTATAGAGGTAGACATGGAGCCATGGTGCTAGAATCAGATCCATGGAGCTAGAATTTGAGCCATATAGCTTGACTCAGAGCCATAGAGCAGATGGAGCTAGACCTTGAGCCATGGAGCCTAAGGAGCTAGACTTAGAGCCATGGAACTAAAACTTGGAGCCATAGTTCCCATGGAGGTAGACTTGGAGCCAAAGAGCCCATGGGGATAGAAATATAGCCATGGAGCAAGAATCACTACTATAGAGCCTCTTGAGCTAGAGTCAAAGCCATGGAGCTATAATTAGAGCCATGGATCCCATAGAGATAGAATTTGGGCCTTGTAGCTAAACTAAAATCCAAAGAGCCCATGGAGCTAGACTCAAATCTGTACAACCCATGGATTTATACTTGGAGCCATGGAGATAGACTCGGAGCCAAAAATTCCATGGAGCTAGACTCAGAGCCATGGAGCTAAAATCTCTCTAGACACCCAGTCACCATGTGTATAACTCTTTCATTATTTTGCATAGATTTGAACATTGGGGGTGGGAGCCTAGTCGCCATCTCTACTACAACATTCAAGGACTTAGCCTAATAAACTATATAGGGGAGGTGTTGTCTATTGAGAATTGACCCAAGGAGAGCCAAGCTAAGGTGATCCACATATAACTCTTTAGTTGTTTTCCATCTAGATTTAAACATTGGGAGTGGGAGCCTAGTCATCATCTCTACTAAGGGATTCCAAGACTCAGACAAATAGCTTATATAAGGGAGGTGTTTTCTGCTAAGAGATGATTTGAGCTGAGTTGAGCCACATATGAATCTTTAGTCATTTTGCATAGATTTGAACATTGGGGGTGGGAGCCCAATCATTATTTCTACCACGGGATTCCAAGACTTAGAAAAATAGCTTATATAGGGGAGGTGTTGTCCACTGAGAGCCAAGTTCAATAAAGAGTCGATCTGAGGTGATCCACATATGACTCTTTGTTCATTTTAGATAGATTTGAACATTTGGGGTAGGATCCTAGTCACCGTCTCTACTACAGGATTCCAACACATGGACAAATAGTTTATATAGGGAAGGTGTTGTCCATTGTCCGTTGAGCTTGGAGCTGAGCTTAGAGCTCACAATCAAGCTTAGAGCTCACAGTCAAGCTTATAGCTCATAGTTGAGCTCCAAACTCAAAGTCATACTCTAAGATCATAGTTGAGCTCTAGGTCACAATCAATCTCCAAGCTCACAGTCAAGCTCTGAGCTCTAGCTCAAGGTCCAAGTCAATCTCCAAGTTGAGCTCTGACTCAAGCTCTGAGTTATGGTCAATTTGCATAGATTTCAACATTGCGGGTGGGATCCTAGTCATCGTCCCTACTACTGTAGTGCAAGAATTAGACAAATAGATTATATAGGGGAGGTGTGGTATGTTAAGAGTTGAGTAGATCTTGAAGCTAAGCTGAGTTTGGAGCTAAGCCGAGTTTGGAGCTGAGCCAAGCTGAGCTCCAAGTTGAGCTCCAAGTTGAGCTCCAAGTCAAGCTCTGAGTTTTGTTCATTTTGCATAAATTTCAATATTGGGGGTGGGAGACTAGTTTTTGTCCCTAATACTACAGTGCAAGACTCAAACAAATAGCTTGTATAGGGGACATGTTTACCACTAAGAGTCGAGCCAAGATTAGAGCCAAGCCAAGCTCTAATTTGAGCTCCGAGGTTTGGTCATTTTGCATAGATTTCAACATTGGGGGTGGGAGCCTAGTCATTGTCCCTACTACTGTAGTACAATACTTAGAAAAATAGCTTATATAGGGGAGGAGTTGTCCGCTATGAGCCTAGCAGAGCTCAGAGTTGAGCTGAGCTCCAATTCAAGCTCTGTGTTTTGGTCATTTTGTATAGATTTCAACATTGGGGGTGGGATCCTAGTCATTGTCCCTACTACTAAAGTGAAAGACTCAAACAAATAGATTTTATAGCGGAGGTGTTGTCTGCTAAGAACCAAGTCAAAATTGAAGCCTAGCTGATCCAAGCTTGAAGCCGAGCTCCAAGTTCAGCTTCAAGTTTTGATCATTTTGCAAAGATTTCAACATTCAAGGTGGGATCCTAGTCAACATCCCTACTAATGTAGTGCAATACTTGGAAAAATATTTTATATAGAGGAGGTGTTGTCTATTAAGAGCCAAGCCAAGCTCCAAGTCATGCTCCAAGTTGAGCTTTGAGTTTTGGTCATTTTGCATAGATTTTAACATTGGGGGTGGGAGCCTAGTCGTCGTCCCTACTAGTGCAGTGCAAGACCCAGACAAATATCTTATATAGGGGAGGTTTTTTCTGCTAAGAGTCAAACCAAGCTTGTATCATGGAGCTAACCTGAGCTCCAAGTCCAACTCCAAGTTTTGGTCATTTGGTATAGATTTAAACATTGGGGGTGGGAGCTTAGTCATCGTCCCTACTACTTCAATGAAAGACTTGGAAAAATATCTTATATAGGGGAGGTGTTTTTCGCTAAGAGCCAAGCTGACCCAAGTTAATCTCAGAGCTAAGCTCAGAGTTGAGCTCCAACTTGAGCTCTGAGTTTTGGTCATTTTGCATAGATTTCAAAATTGGGGTTGGGAGCCTAGTCCTCGTCCCTACTAGTGTAGTGCAAGACTTAGATAAATAACTTACAGGGGATATGTTATCTGCTAAGAGTTGATTCGAGCTGAGCTAAAACTCTAATTGGATCTTGAATCCAAGTTTGACTCTGAGCTTGGATCTCAGTTCGGATTCAAGCTCCAAGTTTTGGTCATTTTGAATAGATTTGAACATTGGGGGTGGGAGCCTACTCATCATCCCTACTACTGTAGTGCAAGACTTAGATAAATAGCTTATATACTGGAGGTGTTGTCTGATAAAAGCCAAGCTGAGCTTACTCAAGCCTGTAGTCAAGCCTAGCTCTAAGTCGAGCTCTGAGATTTGGGAATTTTGCATATATTTCAACATTGTGGGTGAGAACCTAATCGTCATCCCTACTAATGTAGTGCAAGACTCAGAAAAATAAATTATATAGGGGAGGTGTTTTCCACTAATATCAGAGACAAGCTTGGAGCTGAGATGAGCTTGGAACCGAGCTGAGATCAGAGAGGAGCTGAAAGTCAAGCTCTGAGTTTTTTTCATTTTGCATGTAGATTTGAACATTGGGAGTTGGAGGGGTGAGTTGTTTTGCAAAAATTTGAACATTGGGGGTTGGATCCTTATCATTATCTATTCTACAGTAGTCTGATCCTTAGAAAAATAACTTATATAGGGGAGGTGTTGTCTTCTAAGATCCGAGCTTAGAGCCAAGTTGAGCTCGGAGTCGAGCTGAGCTTGGAGCCCAGCCAAGCTCAGAGCGGAGCTCAAAGTCATGCTCTGAGTTTTGGTCATTTTGCATAGATTTGAACATTGGGGGTTGGAGTGATGAGCTATTTTGTATAAATTTTAACATTAGGGGTTGGAGTTTTATTGTTGTCTTTTCTATAGTAGTCTAATCCCTGAACAAATAAATTATATAGGGGAGGTGTTGTCTGCTAAGAGTCAAGTTGAACTTGCAACTAAGCTGAGCTTGGAGTGAAGCCGAGCTTGGAGCCGAGTTGAGCTTGGAGTGGAGCTCAAAGTCAAGCTCTAAGTTTTGGTCATTTTGCATATATTTGAACATTGGGGTTGGAGCGGTGAGTTGTTTTGCAAAAAATTGAACATTGGGGGTTGGAGCTTTATCATTGTCTATTCTTTAGTTGTCTGATCCTTAGACAAATAAATTATATAGTGGAGGTGTTGTTTGATAAGAGCTGAACTTAGATCCAAGCCAAGCTTAGAGCTGAACCGAGCTTGGAGTGGAGCTCAAAGTCATGCTCTAAGTTTTGGACATTTTGCATAGATTTGACCATTGGGGGTTGGAAGGGTGAGTTGTCTCACATAAATTTGAACATTGGGGGTTGGAGCTATGTCGCTGTTTGTTCTATAATAGTCTGATCCTCAAAAAATTAACTTATATAAGGGAGGTTTTATCTGCTAAGAGCCGAGCTTAGAGCCAAGCCAAGCTAGGAGCCGAGCCGAGCTCAAAGCTGAGCCAAGCTTGAAGCCGAGCTCAGAGCAGAGCTCAAAGTCAAGCTCTAATTTTTGGTCATTTTGTAGATATTTAGACATTGGGGGTTGGAGCGGAAAGTTGTTTTGTAGAAATATGAATATTGGCGGTTGGAGCTTTGTCATTGTCTATTCTACAACAGTCTGATCCTCAGACAAATAACTTATATAGGGGAGGTATTATCCACTAAGAGTTGAGCTCAAAGCTTAACTGAGCTAAGCTAAGCTCATAGTTGAGCCAAGATGATCTTAGAGCTAATCCAAGCTTGGAGCCGAGCTGAGCTGGGAGTGGAGCTTAAAGTAAAGCTCTGATTTTTTATCATTTTGCATATATTTGAACATTGGGGGTTGGAGTAGTGAGTTGTTTTGAAAAAAAAATGAACATTGGCAGTTAGAGCTTTGTCATTGTCTATTCTACAGTAGTCTTATCCTCAGAAAAATAACTTATATAGGGAGGTGTTGTCTGCTAAGGTCCAAGCTCGGGGCTGAGCTGAGCTCAGGGCCAAGCTAAGCTCGGGGTCGAGCCGAGCTGAGATCAGAGTCAAGTAGAATTTGGAGCTAAGCTGAGCTCAAAGTTGAGCCAAGCTAAGCCAAGCTGATCTTAGAGTGGAGCTCAAAGTCAAGCTCCAATGTTTGGTCATTTTGCATAGATTTTAACATTGGGGGTTGGAGCGGCGAGTTGTTTTACAGAAATTTGAACATTGGGGGTTGGAGATTTTTTGTTGTCTATTTTACAGTAGTTTGATCCTTGGACAAATAACTTATATAGGAGAGGTGTTGTCTGCTAAGAGCCGAGCTCAAGGCTGATCCAATCTTAGGGCCAAGCCAAGCTATGAGCCGAGCCAAGCTTAGAGTTGAGTCAAACTAAGCTAAGCTTGGAGCCGAGCCAAACTGAGCCGAACTGAGCCAAGCTTAGAGCCAAGCTAAGAAGAGCCAAGCTTAGAGCTAAGCTTGGATCCAAGGTGAGCTTGAAGGAGAGCTCAAAATCAAGCTTCAAGTTTTGGTCATTCTGCATAGATTTGAACATTGGGGGTTGGAGGGGTGAGTTGTTTTGCATAAATTAGAACATTGGGGGTTGGAGCAGTGAGTTCTTTTGTAGAAATTAGAACATTGGGGTTTGGAGATTTTTCTTCATCTATTCTACAAGAATCTTATCCTCAAATAAATAACTTATATAGGGAAGGAGGTGTAGTGACCCTTGGGAGCAAGTTGCTCAGCACTGGAAATCTCACAGTGAGAACCTAGATAACACCTTAATTCAATGTTGAAGCTTATCAATCCTCCCAAGCATGTAACAACTTAAATAACACTACCATGGCCAAATGTGATGTGGGTTAAACCATAAAGCAATGCAGTCCCATCAAATGAACACAAAACACAAGATATGGGTGGGGCTGAACCCCAAATGTATAATTATGGACAAAACAGAACCCAATTGCATTGACAAACACTATTGTCTAAATTTACATTACAAGTGAGCCCCTTGGCTCGATTACAAGACTCAAAGAAATGAGTCACTTCACCAAGGAAAATCCTTGTGTAGGTCTTCTCCTCACTTCTATGCTCTTCTCCAACTCGCTACAAAGTCGCTAGTCCTCCAAGACTTTGCACTTACACTGCTACTCCAACCCTTCGCTATCCGTCTCTAAATCTGAATCCAAATGCCAAATGCTTCAACAAGCCTCACCTTACAAAGTCATTTGCACTTCGTCTAATGGACAAGCTGACCTCCATCAAGATATGCACCAACAACTCAGATAAATCTGCTCCCAGCCCCAATCCATTAATCACACTTCAAATCCCTTGAGCACACAAACATAACTTATGCTAAGCCCCAATACATAAGTCTGATCTATAATCAACACTGATAGATGCTTTATAACTACTCAACTAAGTCGACACTTGCTACCTCAAAATCTCAAATGCCAGCGTAATTAACTAAGGCTTAATCTGCTATACAACTTCTCATGTAGGCTCTGCTGTATCACCCAATGCAACCAAGTTGGTATGCTTGAGTAAATCCAACCAACGCTCTTCTTCTTATCCTAATGTTTTCTCCAAACCCCAACATTGTTGATCATATCACCTCACTGGATTAATTTACCCCAAACTACCAAAAAACCACATCACCAAAGAAATGAAACCCCTGGCCCTATAACATCCTCCCCCACTTAAACAAGAGTGTCAGCCTTGACACTTGCACATTCAGCCTCAATGTACTAGGAGGTGACCTGACTTGATCACTCAAAATAAATTGGGCCTCCCTTTATCAAAGCACCCAAAATCATCATCAACTACTGCTCACATGGATCCTTCTTTGTGCCCAAGGTTAAGGCAATAAGAACTTGCCCCGTACTATGTTGATGGAATGTTGGAACCATGCATGATCTTCCCTCCATCATAATCAGGATATAGTTTAAATGTGAAGTGATCAACACTTCATCTTTCCTCAAGAAATTCATATCCATAATTAGCTTGTAATCCTTCATATCCATTGCAAATAGATCTATGTTGCCAATCCATGATTCCACTCTCATAACTGCCCCTTTGATCTCCCCAACTACTGACTTCTCTTGCTGACCCACTATCTTTAACTCTATCTTTCTCTCCTCAATCTTCAAGCCTAGTTGTCTAGCCTTCTCAGCAAAGATGTAAGTATTTGTTGTTCCCAAGTTGACCATTGCATCAACCAAATTCTATACAAAGTGCACCTTCAAAAAATCCAACTCATGAAGGTCTTCTCTGCTTGGTGATGTCTTCGAACAAGCTATCTGATGCATTGCGTTTATGAGCTACATAGATCCTATCTCTGGCATCTTTGACTCCTCCTTTGAAACTACATTAAGCCTTGCTCAGTTAGGAAATTCCCTTACAAAATGATCAGGCTGGAAACATATGAAATAGGTCCCCCTTTTCTTCTCTTTCCTAGCACACACTGATTCATCTTCATCAGCCCAAGTCTTCTTACCCTTGTCTTCATTTCATTGAGATTCATTTTGTCGATCTTCCTTGGGATGATTTGGCTTTCTTCCCTCATTATAAGTTGATTTGATAGACCTATCTTCAGTGTGATCTAGCAATCCATCTACTATGTGGATCACATCACTCAAAGTATAAACATTTTGCCACCTAATCTCCTCTTTAGCCCAAGACTGCAAGTTCTCCATGAAAAGAAACAACTTCTCATAGTCACTTATCTTGGTACATTCGAGATCCAAGACACTGAATGCACTGATGTACTCCCTCAAAGTTCCAATATGATTTAATTTCCCAAGGTACTGCCAAATGAGCCATTCTGAGTTGCCTAGCTTGAATTGGGCATAAAGTGCTGCCTTTACCTCTTCCCAATTTTGAATTAGCTGCAACTTCCCAGATCTCTCATCGACTACATGTGTCCTCCACCATGATTTGGCACTTCCCTTAAAGCATGTTGAGATCCTCTTGACCGTTCTCTCATCTAAGAGCTCATGGATGGTAAACAACCATTCTTCAACATCCCAGATGAAGTTCTCAAAAATAGTGTCATCTCTTTCTCCTTCATAAGATCTTATCTTTACCGAATCCTTTTTCTCCAAGACTCCACTTTCCAACACGGCTTGATAAAGAGCCTGCCCTTCCTTCATAAGATGAATCTCCTCTTAAAGTATCCTGATCTTTCCCATCAACCGATCCTCAAAGTTAGAACCTTCCAATGCATCCAATCTTTCCTCAAGTGCTTGTAGCCAGTCCTTGTGATTCATAGCTCCACCTCTGCTATGAATCACCTCATGAGTATGTGTCTACTCATCATATTGACTATCTAGATTCCCCATCATGCCACTTATTCCCATTCTCCCTTGCAACAACTTGATCCAAGTCTATCTCAAACAACTCGGTCCAAGACTTGAACTACTCTGATACCAAATGTAGCAACCCTTGGGAGCAAGTCGCTCGATACTGGTGATCTCATAGTGAGAACCCAGAATATGCCTTAACACAATGCACAAGCTTATTAGTCCTCCCAATCATGTAATGACTTAAATAACTCTAGCATGACAAAATGTGATGCAGGCTAAACCATAAAGCAATGCATTCCCATCAAATGAACATAGAACACAAGATATGGGTGGGGCTGAACCCCAAATGTATAATTATGCATAAAACATAACCCAGTTGCATTGACAAAGACTACTATCTAAATTGACAATTCAAGTAGAGTTGAAATGAGCATTGATAAGGAGTATTGTGTGTTGACAAACACTACTATCTAAATTGACTAATGATGAGTGTGTTTTTTCCACTAATATCAAAGGGCGAGATTGTTAATCCCTAAGTTTTGTTGATGATTAGTGACCTACACTTAGTCATTTACTTAGGCAGTTTTAGTTGGTTATCACTATGGCTGAGCTAATACTATTCAAGGCCAAGCAACATTACCAAGCAGGAATACAGGTTGTTGAGCTACATCAGGCCGAGCCAAGTAGAATACTTAAGTGTCAAGCGACAGAGATGTTAAGTGCTGAGAAGAACAATTTTTGCATACATGTCAAGATTGATTCAAACTTTGAGGTAAAATGTTTAGGCCGACTTGTATGAGCTTTGGGCCGACATATGTACACATTTAATATTTATCTATGAAGTTATTTGCACATTTAAAAGTTTTATCCTATGCATTGCATGGAGCCAATCAAAAAATTGGAATGCCTTGGAGGCATAAATATTAGATCTTGATCGTTGATCTAGATCTCGCAAATAGTTTCGTAAAGACATAGAATATTTCTTCTAACCCTATCATTATGAGAGATATACAAAGAGAGAAGGGTTGTGTGTTCATGAGAGATGAACAATAAGTTGTTTTGAGAAGAAGCCTAGATCAAGTAGAATGACAAAGAAGTGAATAGCAGAGTAAAGACATATCAGATTGTGAGATCACAGAAGGTATTGGAAAGAGAAGATCCATCATTAGCATCTGAGTGCATGACAAAGGATCACTACTTGAAACATTCTAACAGGTGTATCTGGTGAAATCTCTTAACAGAGTGGTTCTAAAAAACCTACTTTAAATATCTTAGCGGAGTTCTTACTTTATTTTAAGTTGAAATCCTTTCACAAGGTAGATTGTAATGATCTTTGGTTCTTAACTAAACAAACCTTTAACTGGGTAGATTGCATTTTGTAATCAAACTCTTGTATCCCTAACAGGCACACTTTATTGTTGTAGTACTGAAGATTTTGTGGGTGTCATCCCTATCCCAGTTTTACCTATTTGGTTTTCTAGGTCACCAAAATTTTGTGTTATGGTTTATACATCTCATGTTGTGGATTCTATATGATGTTAGGTTAAATTCATATATGTATGAATATGGATCAATTTATTTTAAGTGATTAAGTTTTAAGAACTGATTCATCCCCCCCCTCAGTATCTTGCTTTCCAAATATTGTACTTCCAACACATAAAACTTACTTTGCAAATCCAGATCTAGTTCATCTCTAATGCTAATTTACTGAGTGGCCTCCATTCTCATTTCAATCATCAGATATGCTTGGAAATTCATCAAGTGATCACTTTAGCAATTCTTTGTTTCTCTGCTCAGCCTTCTCTACTAGATCATGCCAATCAATCAATTAACCATGCAATCCTATTTCATACACTTAGCACATACATCTCACTGCTTGAATAACCCCTCAAGGTTATCTTATACCTCTTCATCTAGGTAAAATAAATCTTTTCCACTTAATCAAGATTGTAGATATTAGTTTAGGTTGGATCCAACGGATCTTTCCATCATTTACATTTAATTTACTTCTCCAAAGAAATCACTAATTAAATCTTGAATCCATGTGTTAATTATGATTACACATACATTAATTAATGTGGACCAATCGTGCTTATCCTTAATTAACTTTACATATCCCAATAGTTTCAATTATTTCGGCCAGAGATCTCAAATCTCAACATTTACCAAAATATTGGTGCTTGACCGACACTGTGTTCATTCACTCGGTCATCACTTTTTATTTGGAAATTTACTAGGGCTTGGTTGACACTAGAAATTATACCTGGCATACACTAGTGCTTGGTTGACACAAACTTCTCTTGACATAAACTGTTCCCAGTAAAATGCCATCTTCATTATAGATAAACAACACATTACCTTGCCAATGTGCCAACGGATCAAGTACCCTTGTAATTTCCCATAACTCAACCATTTCACTCAGTCTTCTTGTTATCCTTTCCTTCAAATCTCCTTCAATAATCAATATATATGGTACTCAAATAGATATCAATAGTCTCATTAGTTAAGGTTTGACATCAATGAAAAAACAACAATTGTTTACATTGTAGCTTTCCAACAATCTCCCTCTTTGGCATTGATGGCAACACTAAATTTTGAAACAATAATTTTACAAACATAGTTACCATACAATCCAAAAATTCTACCTGTGGTCCTTGATATAAACAAATCTTCATTAATGTCTTTATCTTCATTCTGATTGT
The DNA here is from genome assembly GCA_018584345.1 of Thuja plicata. NCBI lineage: Eukaryota > Viridiplantae > Streptophyta > Pinopsida > Cupressales > Cupressaceae > Thuja > Thuja plicata. The sequence goes on along the minus strand of MU227636.1, from coordinate 2,002,921 downwards.
AAAACATTTCTCCCTTTGTGTCTGTAGTCACACTAAAATCTTTCTATTTTTGTTCATCTGTAGACTCCCTCTTTCAGTAATCTTCCACTTTTTTTCTTTAAGCAGTAAACTCTCCCTCTTTGACAAAAATGCCAAAGACATTGACATCTTTATTATGTAGATTCTTTGGTTCTAACTCTATATCATGTTGTTCCTTTCATCTTGCTTATGAATGATCCTCTTTTCTGTGCTTGTTTTTCTTTCATAGCTGTAGACAGCTTCCTAAAGTGTGACTCATGTGCATCAATGTGTCAAATATTCTAAATATAAATTTGATGCAACACTTCATTTCTAAACTAATTAGCCTCAGTTAGGGGAATCACCCCTAATTTACCTTCCAGATACTCATGAGCATCCCTGGGTAGTGCTTTTGTAAATATGTCTGCCAATTGTTCCTTAGTATGAACATAATCTAGTCTTACTTCCTTGTTTTGAACTAGCTCTCTCAAGTAATGATACTTGATAGCTATATGCTTTGTCTTAGAGTGCATCACAAGGTTCTTAGAAATATTAATGGTACTCGTGTTATCACAATATATAATAATTGGTTATGTGATCTCCTCTTTCATACCTTTCAATACTATCTTCAACCACAAAATATTAGAGCAATTAACTGTTGCTGCCACATACTTAGCTTCAGCTGTAGATTGTGAGATACAATTCTATTTCTTGCTTGTCTAGGAAATCAATCACTTTCCCAAAAGAAATGTGCCACCTGTGGTGCTTTTCCTATCATCCACTTTTCTAGCCCAATCAGAATTAGTGTAAACTCTGAGTTCAAACTTGTCTTTCTTTTTGTAATATAGACCATATTCATATGTACCCTTCAAATATCTCAGAATTCTTTTTACTATGAAAAAAAAGTCTCCTTGGGATTGGCAAAAAATCTTGCAACAATTCCAACAACTAGAGCAATATCAGGTCTACTGTGAACAACATATTGCAGCTTTCCAATCATTGACTTGTAAAGGGTTTGATTCGCTTCTTTTGTATCATCATTTTTTGTTAATTTCTGTCAAGTATCCATGGGTGTACTTACTAGTTTTGATTCTTCCATTCCAAAAAAATTTATTATCTCCTTGACATATTTTGATTGAGTAATATAGATACCATTCTTCATTTGATATATTTGTAAGCCAACAAAGAATTTGATTTCACCAAACATAGACATCTCAAATTCAGCTGGCATCTCTTTTACAAAGGTTTGGCATAACACATCTTGTCCACCATATATAATGTCATCAACAAAAATTCCAGGTAATAAAGTACCTTTACCTTGTTTTGTCTTCAAATACAGATTGATGTTGTCATTGGTCCTTGTGAATCCAATCTTTATCAGATAATAGTGCAATCTCTCATACCATGCTCTTGGTGCTTGCTTTAGTCTATAGAGTGCCTTGTGTAGTCTATAAACCACGTTCCTCTTTCTTGGGTCAACAAATCCATCAGCTTGTTCAGTGTACACTTCTTCTTCTAATATCCCATTTAGAAATGTTGAAATAGCATCCATTTGATAAACTTTAAAACCTTTGTAGGCTACATATGCAAGTAAAGTTCTGACTCCTTCCAACCTTGCAATTAGGGTGAATGTTTCTCCATAATCAATTCCTTCCACTTGTGCATATCCCTTTCATACTAGACTAGCTTTACTCCTTGTTACTTCTCCATGTTCATTCAAGTTATTTATGAATACCTACTTCATACCAATTAAATTTTTGTCATTTGACCTAGGCACAAGTGTCCAAGTTTTGTTCTTTTCAATCTTCTCAATCTCTTCATTCATGGCTTGTATCCAGTCTTCATTTTTTAAAGCATATTTTACTGTTTAGGCTCAAAATCACATAACAAGCATGTACCATCTCTCAACTTACTTCTTGTCATAAATGCAGAATCCTTTGATCTTATGATTTCATTAGGTTTTTGGTGCCTCCTTACATACTTTTCTAGAGTAGGTTCTTGTCATGCTTTAGATTCATTATTCAGGTTCAATTCAGGTTTATTCTGTGTCTCAGCATCTCCATCAGATAGATCAACAATTACCTCTTGTTTCCCAACAACCTCATTCTGTGACTCGATAGGTGCTAGCTATTGCTCTGCAACCTCTTCCTCAAGTTTAGGTAATACATTAGAATCTTCCTCATTCAAATAAAAAAATGGTTTGTAACTTTCAGGTTCATGTAAGCATTCTTCTTCATTTATTTCTACATATTCATCAATTCTAACATTTGTACTTTCCAAAATTTTGTTAGTGTTATAATTCAAACACTTATATGCTTTACTTTTAGTTGAATAACCAAGAAATCTCCCTTCCTCACCTTTAGCATCAAGTTTTTTGTTTATGTTATCCTTCAGTATGAAGCATTTACTTCCAAAAACTTTTAAATATCTTACATTACGTGCATATCCATACCATAGCTCATAAGGTGTAGCATTACTACCCTTCTTTAATTGTACTCCATTTAGGGTATAGACTCTTGTACTCATAGCTTCTCTCCAATATTTCTATGCAACATTTTTCTCTATCATTAAGTGTTCTGGCAAAGTCCATGATAGATCTATTTCTTCTTTTAGCAATACCATTATGTGGTGGTGTCCTAGGTGTAGACATCTATCTTTTTATACCTTGGTCATTGCAGAATCTGTTAAAATCATTAGAAATGAACTCACTTCCTTGATGAAATCTCAAACATTTCACACTTTTACCTATCTCTTTTTCAAATTTTGCCAAGCACCAATTAAACAACTGGAATACATCAGATTTTTATTTAAGAAACATAAAAGTCCTTATTCTAGAGTAATCATCAACAAATAGAATGAAATATCTATCTCCATAGTAACTTTTCTCACCAATGGGGCCACAAAGGTCGGTATGAACCAATTCCAGAATTTTCTCAGAAGTATGATTCTTTCTCTTGAAACTAGACTTAGTCATTTCTCCCAACTAACATTGCTTACACATTGGATTTTAAGGTTTCTTTAGCTTAGGCAGCCCTCTCCCCTTTTTCAATTTTATTTTGCTTACCAGGTTATGAAAGTTTACATGACACAACCATTTATGCCATAACCAAACATCATTATATTGTGCAAACAAGCATGTCTCATCACCTAAGTCAAGATATAATAGGTTACCTTTTGTCTGCTCTCCACTTCCAATTAGTTCTCCAGTGGCATCATAGATCTTTTCCTTCTTGTGATGGAACTCAACTCTATAACCAAAAGTATTCAGCTGTGCAACACTCAATAAATTATAGTTAAGATCATCAACCCAATATACATTATCACATATGATCTTGTTAGTTAATTTAATTGATCCTTTCCCTTTAACAATACATGGTGCATCATTACCAAATTTAACATAACCACCTTTGCACTGATCTAAGGTCTCAAATTTATTTTTATCACCAGTCATGTGATGTGAACAACCACTGCCAATACTCCAATGATCACCTTTACTCATATAAGAAATTAATATAGTTTTCTCATCATCATCAGAATCATCTTTCATATCAACATACACAACTTCTATATAATTTTCATCCGAATTCTCAGATCCACTGTTAGAACCTTCTTCTGCCATATAGAAAGATTTTTTACCATTGTCTTTGTAATCCTTATACTTTTTGAAGTCTCAGTCATCCTTTATGTCTTTGTACTTGTTGTCTCTTCTTTCTTCTTTGTCATTCTTATCAGGACATCTAGCAGCAATATGACCAACTTTGTTACATGAAAAACAAATGATAGGAAGTTTACCTTTGAATTTTCCTTTTCCCCTAGATAGTGTTCTTGCCATAAGTGCCTCGATTTCTTCTAGATCATCATCTGTAGTGCCAATGTCACTGCTCACAAATTTATTTCCTTTCTTTGATTTGTTAAGGACCAACTGGAACTTGAATGCATATTCAATAGCTTGTGGAGTGTAGTTATCAAAATTTGACATCTCAAATGCAGTAAGTCTGCCTACCAGACCTTCCAAAGTCAAATTTTTATTAGGAGTACATCTCAAGTTTTGAATTGCAGAGACTCTTATAGCATATGCAGGAAGAAGATTCCTCAATACCTTTCTCATAATAGTGTTATCACCAATGGTTCCATTAGCTCCTCTAATAGCATTCACAACTTATTTTATCCTACCACAATATTGAATATATTTTCTCATTCCTGCATTTTCATTTCATCAAACTTATCTCTTAAAATTTTAGATTTGGCTCTCACCACATTTGTATCTCCTCCATGGATGGTTTCTAGGGTATCCCACATCTGCTTTACATTTGTACAGTTATTTATGTCTTCAAATTAAGGATAGCTTAAGGATGATGCGATCTCCAACATTGCTTGATTGTGTTCTTGATTTTCTCTTAACTGTTTGGCGGTGAGAGGTGTTGTATGGGCTACATAATCATGTTCAATATAACATATAGTAGCATCACCAATACCATCCAGATGCAATTTCATCAAACTCTATCATGCAAGGAAGTTATCTTTGTTCAACTTTGGTACCTCCTTTTTATACATCCATATCTTTTGCTCCAAGTACCTTCAAACTATTTTCAAGAGACCAGAGCTCTAATACAAATTGTTAGAATGAATTTATAATAACTGAGAGAGGAGATGAATCAGTTATCCATGGGTCTAGATGTACCAATTGAAACTATATAGCACTTTAAGAAACTTAGGTCTGCTTGGAAAGAACAGTATAAATCAACAACATAAATATATAGTTTATTGTTCAAATGTATTCAGCTTGCAGAAACTTAATAGTAAAACAAAACATAAGCATTCACACAATTTGACACCAATATTTAATGTGGAAACCCAATTTGGGAAAAACCACCAGTAACATGCTACCAAATTTTCACTCTTCTGAAGTGAGCTCTCCTAGGAGCCAACCATGTTAAAGGTTACAAAACACATTGCTAAATGCGACCTGGTTTAAGGATTTAATCACCCTATCGGGAGTGGCCTTGTTAGAGGACTTAGACCATTCCACCTAAATGTCACCTTGCTCAAATGAATTATACAATGACTATTAGGTCAACTTGGTTAAAGGATTTTGACTGATACAATGGTAACAAAGTAATCAACATGTGTGATCTGATACATATAACTTACTTTGCAAATCTAGATCTAGTTCAACTCTAATGCTAATTCATTGTGTGGCCTCCGTTCTCATTGAAATCTTTAGATTAGTTTGGAAATCCGTCAAGCAATCACTTTGGTAATACTCTACTTCTCTACTCAGCCTTTTCTGCTAGATCATGCCAATCAGTCAATTAACCATGCAATCCTCTTGTATACACTTAGCATATACATCTCACTGCTTGAATAACCCCTCGAGGTTATCTTATACCTCTTCATCTAGATAAAATAAATATTTACTACTTAATCAAGATCGTATATCTTAGGTTAGGTTGGATTCAATGGATCTTTCCATCATTTACATTTAATTTACTTCTCCAAAGCAATCACTAATTAAATCAGAATCCATGCGTTAATTAAAATTACTCATGGATTAATTAATGTGGACCAATCATACTTATCCTTAATTAACTTTACATATCCCAATAGATTCAATTATGTCAGCCAGAGATCTCAAATATCAACATTTACCAAAATACTGGTGCTTGGTTGACACTGTGTTCATTCACTCGGTCATCACTATTTTCTCCGGCAATTTACTGGCGCTCGGTTGACACTAGAAATTATGCCTGACATACACTGGTGCTTGGTTGACACAAACTTTGCTCGGCATAAATTGTTCCTAGTAAACTGACATCTTCATTATAGATAAACAACACATTACCTTGCCAATGATCCAACTGATCAAGTACCCTCGTAATTTCCCATAACTCAACCATTTCACTCGGTCTTTTTGTTATCCTTTCCTTCAAATGTCCTTTAGTAATCAATAGATATAGTACTCAAATAGATAGCAATAGTCTCACCAGTTAAGGTTTGACATCAATGACAAAACAACAATTGTTTAAATTGTAGCTTTCCATTGTATTCCATTTCTCTCCTATGAGATCCTAATATATAGAAACATTAGTGGCCAAAATATTTATGAAGGATATTTTTAGACTTAATGGTAATCTTCTAAAGATTATATCTGATCGGGATCTAGTATTCACTTCTCTTCTTTGGACTTCCCTACAACATGCTCTAGGTACACAACTAAATGTTAGTTCATCTTATTATGTAGAGACTAATGGATAGATAGAGTGATTTAATTAGGTGCTAGAGGATATTCTTAGGACATATGTTGCGGATAGGCAAACCCATTTGGAGGACTACTTATATTTAGTATAATTTTCTTATAACAATGGGTACCATAGCTCTATTGGAGTGTCACCTTTCTGGGAATTATATGTTCATCCATGTTACAGACCTTTAAGTTGGGACTGATTTGAGGATAGAGTGATTCTTGGGCCAGAGATGTTACAAGATATGGAGCATTTGGTTGAGTGGATTAGGAAGCATCTTGTGACAACACATGATAGACATAAGAAGTATGTAGATGCTCATAGGATTGATAGGAAGTTCTCTTTTGGAGAGAGAGCATTCTTGAGAGTTCACACACAAAAGAGCCTGAATTTTTTTAGAAAATGCTCTAAGTTGGCACCCTAGTTTGTTGGTCCATTTAAGGTCCTAGAGAGGTTACGACCAATGTCTTATCAACTTGTATTTCCACCTATCCTTGCTCATATTTAAGATGTGTTTCATGTTTCAGCTTTTAGGATATATGTACCTAATTTGACTCATGTAATAGACTTGAATGATTTATAGGTAGAGGAGGGACAACTACCTTTTGAGCTTGTGTGTATTATACACCAGTGAACATTGATTCTTAGCAGTCACACCATAGACAAGGAAAGGGTCCAATGGGACTAGGAAATGACGAGGCCTCAATGACATGAGAGGATGTTCATAGACTTAGAGATTCTTATCCATATTTATTTTTAGGCTTCCTGGAGTAAGCCTAATCCTGGGGGGATGATGTAATACCATATCATATGACATTTCTTTTAATTTCAAGACTAGACATTTTTATGATATTGTGAATGGACTATAGGTTTATGTTTATGTTCCTAGTTAGTTAGTTAGTTCATGACGTGAGACAAACTTTTAGGTTCCATTTTGGATACTTGGATATAATTTCTTATGACTATTGTTATAAAATGCACAATTGTCTTTTTTGTTATTTGATTTGATTATGAGGCTAACTCTAATGGTATATTATCTAACCCTTTCTTATAGATGTTTTATTTTTTCATATATGTGATGCTACCTGCATGTGTGTATATATGATATTTCTTCATGACCAGGGACAATGTCATAGTTACTCACATGGTGAGGTCCACATGGTGTCTCGATCCCAATCATTTGTCTACATTGTCTTCTTTATGTATGTATATGCACATGTATAGTTTCTCTGTGATGCAAGCTTGTAGATACCAAGCATCGACTCAACTTGGATTCATAGGCCTTAGCATGCTATCCAATCCTTGATGCTTCTATATTCAGAGATAGTACCAACGTTCAAATAGTTGTCCCCTTAACCTTGTGAATTAGTCCTAATCTCCTCAATGAGGTTCGGTCTCTTGGCAGTTTTTGTTTGGCATTTTGGTCTCTTGTTTGTGATGTCATGTTTTATGATGGATAATTAATAATTGGTATTAAGTGTTCTTTTGATATGCTAACATTAAATAATCTATGGTATATAAAGTAGCTTTGTGATTATCGATGTACCTAGATATGTCAATTTATTTTAAATTAATACATAAAGCGCGCGCGCGCCCACACACACACACACATAAATATGTTGTTAGTTTTTGTTTAATTTAATAGATATTATGTGTGGTAAGTAATTTAAAGGATAAATTCATAATAAAACAAAATTGTAATAGTTGAGGGACTTTAGGAGTAAATAAAATATTTAATAAATAATTTAACTAATAGATTAATTAAAATGCAATAGTTGGTACTTCTGGTGAACTACCTCCATGAATGATAAAAATGAGAAAGAAATAAAAATTGAGGAGGGAACATAAAAGAGGAGGGAGAAGAAATATCATTCCGACGAAGATAAATATCTTTGTGTCCTCTATTCTCATTTTCGGTGCATTTTACTTGAAAGTATTTGATTTTGAGGAGGGCATATTGATTGAAATTTTTTTGGAAGCATTTGGAGGAAGGCTTGTGGTTGGGGTGTCTTGAAAGGAGGAAATTGCACATGTTAGAGTGATCAAGGCTTCGTCGCAAAGGATTTCTCCGTAGGACTCCAGGTAGGATCCATTCCTGGAAGAAAATTATCATTGCTAAGAAATAATTGATGCGTATGTTTTATTATTGTTTTATCTCCCTCTCTGAACCAAATGTTAAGAAATACTAGAAATGTTTCCAATAATTTGAGTAATGTGTTTAATCGGGTTCAATTAAAAGACCAACTTTGAGGAAAGTAAATAAATTTGATTTTTCCTTTTTTCTCATGTCAAAAAGAAACAAATTCCATGTAGTGGAAAAGTATTTGTCTAATAACACGTCAAAAAGAAACAAGTGCCATGTAGTGGAAAAGTATTTGCCTAATAATTAATTATAGTAGTAATATTAAATATAATTTAATTAAGTATAATAAATTTTATTAGAAGATAATAATTTAATAACAATAAGTTCTCAAACTATAAAATAATTTTACCAAATTTACTAAGCATAATTATTTAATATAAAATTTTTCTAATGAACACTTATGGGATAATAATATATATTTTTAATTATAGTATAATAATTATAATTAAGATTTAATTAGGATTTAAATATGGTGAAAGTAAGTTTATTATTGTCTAATATTATAAAGTTTTCATCAATTTTTGATAGTGCATCCAAAAATCCTGCCTTAAAATTATAATGGAGATAGTGTTTCATTAAAATCCATGCAATAAGACCCCAAACCAATTAGTATTTAAACTTTACAAATAGGGGAACGAGGAAAAATAATGATTTATAATTGGTTGATTGGTGCAAAACTAATTCAGTGCATAGTATATTGCAAGTACAACAAGTGTCACGTAGTGGCTAAGTATTTGCCTATAATTAATTATTGTTATAATGTTGATATAATTTAATTAAGTATAATAATTTTTAATTTTATTAAAAATAATAATCTAAAGAATTTTTATAAGTAAACTAAAAATTAAATAAATTATTTATATAATTATTTTTAGTCAATTTAATATATATTTTTAAAAATAATTATTTAATATAAAATTTGTATAATGTAAGAGACAATAATATGAAAAAAATTATTATGTTAAAATTCTTATTTTTAAAATAAATTATTAATTTTTTAAATTTATTATCATTTATCATGTTTAAAATAATCTACATAAATATTTGTATATTAATTATATAAAGTATATGTTAAATAAGTTTTATATTTTTTTATTTTATTTAGTCAATAAGGTGAAAAGAAATTAGAATTTATTTAAATGTGTAGAGCGTCCGAAATATTTACATGAAGAAAAATAATTTTCATCATTTTATAACTTAAATATTACACATGTATCCTTTTAACAAATTTAAAAGTTTTGAAAAAATAAAAAAAATATGAATTGTAATTGGTTGAAATAACTTGTTTTAATAACTAGTTAAGAAAAACTCATTGCAATACTATCTAGCTTAATGGTAAATACTAATAACTATATTGAAAAGAAAATTAAATTAATTTTTTATTTATTAAAATTTGTATTAAAACTTTTATTAAAGATATTATTGAAACTTATATAAATATATGTATATTTATATAGTATTTATTTATATAAAGATATTATTAAAATTTATTATAAAACTTTTTTTCTATTTTTGAAACTTAGGTTTATATATAAGCTAGATGATATTTTGTTTTATAAAAAGAAGTGTGTGTGTATATAGGTGGGACAACACCCATCCCACGCACCCTACAAGTGTTCCTATAATCCTGGGTGGTTGTTCCCTTGATTAATATTTTTTATGTATTGTTTTGTATTACATTTTTATAGATTATTTTATAATTGTCTTTACCTTAAATATGAGATTATGAAGTAATATACTATTTTTTTCATGTCTCAAAATGCTGTATGGGAAAGATACGGTTTAGATGAATGTAATTTGTGCAATAAAGATATTATTGAGAAGAATTTTATGTACAATTTTATTAAATTGTGAGCGAATATTAAATAAATTGATTTGAATGAGTGGAGAGATATTTACGAGAGTCATCATCTAAAGGATAAATGTATAGTAGAATAAATTTGTGTTCAAGTTATTGTCAATGTTTTTGATAGAAAAAGAAGCAAGAGGGTGTTGGCCCATGGAACAAAGGACTAGTAGCACATTAACAACATATTAATGGAACTAGCCAAAGCAGGTATAACATTTTAGTAGCATAATCAAAATCACCAAATCTAATTCTGCCCCTATCAAAAACATAAATAACAGAACTAATCCACAGGATTAAATCAGAGTAATTACTACGAATAGTAACATAAAAGGTATTAGTAATAAGCCTCACAGGGCTACACAAAAATATATGAAAACTAACTTTATCCCAAATAAAAAAATAGGGGATCTAAGGGCCAAGCCCAGCCAAAATTAACCAATCCATGGACACCAGAGATTAATTCTTCCCACCCAGCTGTTTAGATAGCAGGGTTCTCACCCACTCCTCCTGCAGAAATAGGAATAGGTCTTTGTTGTCCTTGTCCACTTCCAGCCTACCGCCCGCCAGCTTTTCCTGCACATTACAGAGGTTAGTAGCCGAAGCATGCATGACCTTTAGGGAAAATTTGTTGGTCCTCATGCAATGGTTCGTCAGGTCCTACAAATTATTCTTAATCTCCATAATGTCTTTGTCCAAATTCGCAAACCTCCTTTTGAGGGTGCCTGTAAAATTTTTTTTGTCCTCCATGGCTGAGGTATGGGGCTTATCCTAAGGATCATGAGGAGGGCTCGGGGGTGGGGTAGGGTTATTGGGGGCTTCCATGGTTCACTGGAGGTTGGGCAGAGGAGTGTTACTAGTCCTAGGGGGGCTCATATAGCCTTTCGAGGAACCATTCTTGGACTCAGTGGAGTGGGAGACATTTCTAGACAGGGAAAGCTCTTTGGAGGCCGTTTCCATCATCCTAATTTTACACTATTCCTTGGCTATTCTATTTGACCTCCGGTGACCCAAGCCACTTAAGTCCACCTCCAAATTAACCTGGCTTTCCATCATTTTTATTTTTTTGTGCTTATAATCAGTCTCAGGAGTGTTGTCAACCCCTTTCCCCTCTTTATATTCCACAGACTTAGAGACATACGACTCCTCCTGACCCTCCTTCCTACTGAGGGGGTTTTTAACACTTTTTTTGTGGGTTGTGCCCTTTTTCTCAGCCAGCATAGGCTCCTCAGTGATACAGATGGACTGGGAAGAGGAATGGGGGGTCTTTTCAGTTTTGGCCATGGGCTCCTCCTAGGGCATCATCTGGATAATTAGATGGGGTTGGGGTGTCGGGAAGATGGCTTTGTGAAATTGGTAGAGATAGAGGAGGAGGCCCTGATGGAGGATAGCTCTATTAGGGTTGCTTTTAATATCAAGGACATTACTCTCTATGGAGTGCAGAAGATAGAAAGGTATGGAAATTAAATCCTTGTTCCTAATATGATTCAGGAACGGTAAGTGGTAGTTGTAAAACACAGTGAACTTACCTTCTAGTGTGACGTACTTCATCACAATGAGACAAATTTTCAGCCAGAAATCTGGTATCTCCTCCTGTTGAATCCCTCATGTTTTCTCACCAGCAGCTCACCATCCTTGAAAAACTATTTGAGGCTGGTAGGGTCGGCAGTCCAACTGGTCTTTTTGTATTTCCTCCCTACCATAGAGAGCCCCGTCACCTTGGCTATGACCTCTTCATTAAGTTGGAAGTGGATTCCCCCAACTGAGACACTCCTATTGTTCTAGGAAGAGACAAATTGTTTGAAGATTCACTTGTCATGCCCACCTTTCATTCTTTCCATGAAACCCCAAATGCCAATTTCTTTGCAATAATGAGTCACCGGTGCATCAAAAGTGAAAGCTTCATCAATGTTACCTCCCATTTTAAGGGTCTTCTCTTCTAGTGCCAGAATATCTTTGGAATCTGAGAGATGAGCATTTTTGCAGGGCATATAAAACCACTTTTTTTCATAAAGCCATTTTGAGGAAAGCTTGTACATAAAATGTTGGTCTTGAAAATTTTGGAAAATGAGCTCCATACCACCAGTTCTAACAGATCTCTAGGTGCCATTAATAGAAATAATAGCCTTAATACCAAGGATAGCCAAAAAAAACCTTTGATTCAGACATCTCTTACTCCACACATTCAAAAGGTAATGATAATTCTTTATGGAAATTTGAGTTCTCCTTTTCATAATCGCAAAAATCACCCGAACACGCCAGCACATGATCGAGGAGGGATTCGTAATGAATATGACAGCCTAGCACATTTAAACTATAGTATTAATTTCTCCCATGATGAGTTGCTGAGTCATCAAAGGTAAGTCATTAATCACCTTCCAACTATTGAGTTTGATTTTTTTTAGGCCAATTGTTGCCATTGAGTCAGCAACCGAGTTCCCCTCTCTATATGTGTGACCTATAGTCATGTGCTAGAATCTATTGAGAAGCTCGTAGATCTCCACAATTATAGGTCTATCCTGCCAACCTACACCAGCACCACTCTTGACTGCCTCAACAATAATTTTGGAATCCCTCTCGATTTCCAGCTGTCTAAGGTTCATTTGTTTCACAAATTTAATCCTGCAGAGAAGGGTTATTCCTTTCGCCTGGGTGACAGTGCAGTTATTGATAGGCCCCACATAAGCCAGCAGGCAAGTGCCATTGTGATCTCTCAGCACTCCACCCCCTCCATGGCCAAGATTATTTTCTGCCACATCAAATTTTAATTTTGTCCTTCCTCTGGGAGGGGTGGTCCATGTGGTAGCATTTCTAGCTATCCTTTTCACGTCGTCAAACCTTGAGAACCCATCCAAGAGGTTCTAGCTTTTAGCAATTCTAACTTCCTAGGCAACAGGAGGACCAGAGGGGAGCTTCCATTTAGCCATCCTGGAATTCTCACATAGGAGCTTAGTTCCAATATGGAGATAGGTCTCAGGTTGGATACTATTCTCTCTGAAAATCATGTTCTTCCTTTCCTTCCAAATGGTCTAGCATATGTGAGGGGGAAGCATATGCCATAGGATTTGGAGCAGGGGGTGACTGGAAGGAGATCTCCAATTGTTGAATTGATGCACTTCTCTACCCAGGGCCCACAAGATACCCAATTTTTCCATAATTCCTTGCCAAATGCTGGTAGCATAGTCACAATGGATGAAAAGGTGGTTTACCATTTCTTCCTCCTTCTTATAAAGGACACATCTATTTTCCATGGAGAAGCCTCTCTTTATGAGATTATCTTGGGTTAGGACCTTACCATGCATTAGAGTCCACCAGAAAAAAATTATTTTTGGTGTGAGTTGAGGGGTCCACACCTTCTTCTAGTCGCCTCGGTTACTCTCCTCCTTAAGAAGTATGTTGTAAGAAAATTTAATAGTGAAAGTACTAACCTAGGTGGGGGCCCAGATAATAGAGTCATCAGACCTTGGAATTCTTATATTGGTCAAGATTTCCATGAGATCCTTGGCCAAGTGTTGCAGGTCCAGTCTGTCCCTTAACCGATTAAGTATATCAACCCAGTCTCTTCCATTGATGTAGCTGGATACTCTAATACCCGGGCTAGGTCTGAGGTAGTCCATGAGGGGTTTGAATTTGTGGCCCAAGTTAGGTTGATTCATGATCTAGTTGTCATTCCAAAATCTGATGAACCTTCCATTTCTAATTTGCTAAAAAGCTCCTTTAGACAAAAGGGTCTTACATTTGCATATGTTCATCCAGAGTTTGGATCCGCTGGGGAGGTCACTGTTGTGGAACATCCTCCCGTAGGGATGAAATCAGAGGTACTTAGCTTCCATTAATCTGCACCAATCCACTTTTCCCTCTATGAGCTTCCATGCCACCTTCGTAGTAAGGGCCTTATTCATCAAACCTATTTTTCTAAGACCCAGGCCATCCAAACTTTTCGGGAGATAGACAGTGTCCCAATTGACAAGTGAAATCCTCCTCTTTTCTTCAGACCCTACCCAAAGAAAGGTTCTCTGAATCTTTTCTAGTCTATTAGCCATTTTGCTTCTAATTTTAAAGAGGGACATGAAGTAAACAAGGATCCCATGGAGGGTGGAGGCAACCAATTTAAGTTTGCCAGCATTGCTTAAAATCTTCCCCTTCCAACTAGCGATTTTTCTCTGGGTTCTTTCAAGAATGGAATTCCAGAAATATTGGGACACATCTTTGACCATGAGGGGGAGGCCAAGGTAGGTAGAAGGGAGCAAAGGTTCCAGACACCCCATAATTTGGAGCACCTTATTTTGTGAGTCCATGGGGGTATTGAAGAAGAACAGCCAGCTGTTTTGATAGTTGATACACTGTCCAGAAGCCCATTCATAACTTTAAAGGATTTGTTTCCATTGTCTTGCCTCAATCAGTGAAGAATACCAAAAGCAAAAAGTGTCATCCAAAAAGTGTTCTAACACCACCTGAGGACGTGTAGAAGCGGGTTTGATGCCATTTATTCTTCCGGTAATGGACATCATACATAGATTCCTACTAAGTGCATCAACCACCATAATAAAGAGGTAGGGGAGAGAGGGTCTCCCTGTCTAAGACCCTTTTCTAGAATAAAATAGCCACCAGGGGAGCCATTCATAAGAATAGAGAAGCTAACAGTTTAAGTACATTCTTGTATAATTTGGATAACCTTGTCATTAAAGCCCATTTTAGCAAGAATTTTAAGCAGAAAGGACCAGTTAACTTTGTCATAAGCTTTAGAGATATCTAGTTTAAAGGCCATACCTGGGACCTTTCTTATATCCATAGAATGGATAATTTCATGGGTAGCTGTTACCGCATCAAGGATTTGTCTACCCGGCACAAAACCTTTCTAAGTATTGCAGATAATCTTGTCAAGAAGAGGCTTGATTTTTCCAATCAGGATCTTGGTAAGGATCTTGTAGAAGGTATTGCAGAGGCTAATGGGTCTAAAATCCATCATAGAAGTAGGATTTTCATTCTTAGGGACAAGCACAATGTAGGTTTTATTATGCTATTTGAGAAGGCACCCAATCCTAAAGAAGTCTTTGGTAGCCCTGGTAACATCACTCCCCACAATTTCCCAATATTCCTAAAAAAATGCCAGAGGAAATCCGTCCGGTCTAGGGGCTTTGTAAGATCCCATGGCGAAGACCGCCTTCTTGAACTCCTCATCAGAGACCCACTTCATAAGCATGTCATTATCACCAAGATTAATAGCACATTGGATGTGATCCAGGAGCTGGTTTTGGATGTTTTTCGGACAAGTAGGGCCCTTCTCCAAGTATAGTCCCTTAAAGTAGTTAACCATAACCTGGTTAATTTTATCCTTTTCCTTGACTTCATTCCCTCCTATTTAAACTATAGTATTAATTTCTCCGATGATGAGTTGCTGAGTCATCAGAGGTAAGTCATTAATCACCTTCCAACTATTGAGTTTTATTTTTTTTAGGCCAATTGTTGTCATTGAGTCAGCAACCGAGTTCCCCTCTCTATATGTGTGACCTATAGTCATGTGCTGGAATCTATTGAGAAGCTCGTAGATCTCCATAATGATAGGTCTAGCCCACCAACCTACACCAACACCACTCCTGACTGCCTCAACAATCATTTTGGAATCCCTCTCGATTTCCAGCTGTCTAAGGTTCATTTGTTTCACAAATTTAATCCTGTAGAGAAGGGTTGTTCTTTTCTCCTGGGTGATAGTGCAGTTATTGATAGGCCCCACATAAGCCAGTAGGCAAGTGCCATTGTGATCTCTTAGCACTCTGCCCCCTCCATGGCCAAGATTATTTACTGCCCCATCAAAGTCTAATTTTGTCTTTCCTCTGGGAGGGGCGGTCCATGTGGTAGCATTTCTAGCTATCATTTTCACGTCATCAAACCTGGAGAACCCATCTAGGAGGTTCTAGATTTTAGAAATTCTAACTTCCCAGGCAACAGGAGGACCGGAGGGGAGCTTCCATTTATCCATCCTGGCATTCTCACACAGGAGCTTAGTTCCAATATGGAGACAGGTCTCAGGTTGGATACTATTCTCTCTGAAAATCATGTTCTTCCTTTCCTTCCAAATGGTCTAGCATATGTGAGGGGGAAGCATACGCCATAGGATTTGGAGTAGGGGGTGATTGGAAGGAGATCTCCAGTTTTTGAATTGATGCACTTCTCTACCCAGGGCCCACAAGATACCCAATTTTTCCATAATTCCTTGCCAAATGCTGGTAGCATAGTCACAGTGGATGAAAAGGTGGTTTACCATTTCTTCCTACTTACAAAGGACACATCTATTTTCCATGGAGAAGCCTCTCTTTATGAGATTATCTTGGGTTAGGACCTTACCATGCGTTAGAGTCCACTAGAAAAAAATTATTTTTGGTGTGAGTTGAGGGGTCCACACCTTCTTCTAGTCGCCTCGGTTACTCTCCTCCTTAAGAAGTAGGTTGTAAGAAAATTTAATAGTGAAAGTACTAACCTGGGTGGGGGCCCAGATAATAGAGTCATCACACCTTGGAATTCTTATATTGGTCAAGATTTCCATGAGATCCTTGGCCAAGTGTTGCAGGTTCAGTTTGTCCCTTAACCGATTAGGTATATCAACCCAGTCTCTTCCATTGATGTAGTTGGATACTCCAATACCCAGGCTAAGTCTGAGGTAGTCCATGAGGGGTTTGAATTTGTGGCCCAAGTTAGGTTGATTCATGATCTAGTGGTCATTCCAAAATCTGATGAACCTTCCATTTCTAATTTGCTAAAAAGCTCCTTTAGACAAAAGGGTCTTACATTTGCATATGTTGATCCAGAGTTTGGATCTGCTGGGGAGGTCACTGTTGTGGAACATCCTCCCATAGGGATGACCTCGGAGGTACTTAGCTTCCATTAATCTGCACCAATCCACTTTTCCCTCTATGAGCTTCCATGCCACCTTCATAGTAAGGGCCTTATTCATCAGACCTATTTTTCTAAGACCCAGGCCATCCAAACTTTTTGGGAGATAGACAGTGTCCCAATTGACAAGTGAATTCCTCCTCTTTTCTTCAAACCCCGCCCATAGAAAGGTTCTCTGAATCTTTTCTAGTCTATTAGCCATGTTGCTTTTGATTTTAAAGAGGGATAGGAAGTAAACAAGAATCCCATGGAGGGTGGAGGCCACTAACTGAAGTTTTCCAGCATTGCTTAAAATCTTCCCCTTCCAACCAACGAGTTTTCTCTAGGTTCTTTCAAGAATGGAATTCCAGAAATATTGGGACACATCTTTGACTGTGAGGGGGAGGCCAAGGTAGGTAGAAGGGAGTGCATCTTCCAGACACCCCATAATTTGGAGAACCTTATTTTGTAAGTCCATGGGGGTATTGAAGAAGAGCAACCAGCTCTTTTGATAGTTGATACACTGTCCAGAAGCCCATTCATAACTTTCAAGGATTTGTTTCGATTGTCTAGCCTCAATCACTAAAGAATACCCAAAGTGAAAAGTGTCATCCACAAATTTTTTTAACACCACCTGAGGACGTGTAGAAGCGAGTTTGATGCCTTTTATTCTTCTGGTAGTGGACATCATTCATAGATTCCTACTAAGTGCATGAACTACCATAATATAGAGGTAGGGGAGAGAGGGTCTCCCTATCTAAGACCCTTTTCTAGAATAAAATAGCCACCAGGGGATCCATTGGTAAGAATAGAGAAGCTAACAGTTTGAGTACATTCTTGTATAATTCAGATAACCTTGTCATTAAAGCCCATTTTAGCAAGAATTTTAAGCAGAAAGGACCAGTTAACTTTGTCATAAGCTTTAGAGATATCTAGTTTAAAGGCCATACCTAGGACCTTGCTTTTGTCCATAGAATGGATAATTTCATGGGTAGAAATGACCGCATCAAGGATCTATCTACCCAGCACAAAACCTTTCTAAGTATTACAGATAATATTGTCAAGAAGAGGCTTGATTTTGCCAATCAGGATCTTGGTAAGGATCTTGTAGAAGGTATTGCAGAGGCTAATGGGTCTGAAATCCATCATAGAAGTAGGATTTTCATGCTCAGGGACAAGCACAATGTAGGTTTGATTATGCTATTTGAGAAGGCACTCAGTCCTAAAGAAGTCTTTGGTAGCCCCGGTAACATCACTCCCCACAATTTCCCAATATTCCTGAAAAAATGCCAGAGGAAATCCGTCCGGTCTAGGGGCTTTGTAAGCTCCCATAGCGAAGACTGCTTTCTTGACCTCCTGATCAGAGACCCACTTCGTAAGCATGTCATTACCACCAAGAGTAATAGCACTTTGGATGTGATCCAAGAGCTGGTTTTGGATGTTGTTCGGACAAGTAGGGCCCTTCTCCAAGTACAGTCCCTTAAAGTAGTTATCCATAACCTGGTTAATTTTATCCTTTTCCTTGACTTCATTCCCTCCTATTTAAACTATAGTATTAATTTCT
Organism: Thuja plicata; assembly: GCA_018584345.1. NCBI lineage: Eukaryota > Viridiplantae > Streptophyta > Pinopsida > Cupressales > Cupressaceae > Thuja > Thuja plicata. Next base: position 1,984,259 of record MU227636.1, on the reverse strand, counting down.
CCCATGATGAATTGCTGAGTCATTAGAGGTAAGTCATTAATCACCTTCCAACTATTGATTTTGATTTTTTTTAGGCCAATTGTTGTCATTGAGTTAGCAACCGAGTTCCCCTCTCTATATGTGTGACCTATAGTCATGTGCTGGAATCTATTGAGAAGCTCATAGATCTACATAATGATAGGTCTAGCCCGCCAACCTACACCAGCACCACTCCTGACTGCATCAACACACACACACACACACACACACAC